>JAQIXS010003307.1:0-18566 GCA_034700785.1 Rossiulus vilnensis
ATGCTTTGAGCCTACCCGTCTTGATCGCAAGGTTTCCCATTGTTGATCCTTGATCATTTAGATTTATTTAACAAATTAACACAATCTGCGTTACTAATGTTAATAAAAGCATTTGTATCGAGAACGCTATAAAATCAGGTAATTAAGATCCATTTTTATTTTAAATGCCTCTACAATAGGCATAAAGATGTCATTTTAAAAAAAAAAAAAATAGGTTTGAAAATGATATTATTAAGTGGTAAAAAACGACCACATGTACTGTATAGCTACAAACACCCATAGTTTTTTTGTTGTTAGTTATAATAAGATGTGACATGAAGTCAATGGTGCATTCTCGATTTCATTTCATCAAACAATTGTTTTTATGTAAGTAATCTTTTTACACACAAAAAAAAGTTTCATAAATTTCATCCAGATATAAACTCGAGGCAAATTGAAACATAATGATGACATTTATTCAGAATAAAACGACAAGCAATGATAAGAACGAAATAGAATTGAATTTTTTTACATAGTTTATGGAAACATTTGCCAGTGTATTTTGAATCCAAGGGGGGAAATGGCGGGAAGATCTTGACCTGTTTTGTGCGCGCGCCTGCCATCTGGTGCCAAATTTAGACCTTTTAATTTGGCGCTCATTTTAAATGGTTGAATTACATATTCAGTTCTGTACAGTCTGACAGCGTGGTTAAATAATTGCATGAGAAAGATGAAAATCGTAAAAAAGTTTGAACAATTCTATGGTTGTTGTACGTTTTTGTCTATGGATTGAATTTGCAATTAGTAATGACCATAGGAGTTGTAACTGGGATAATGGCTGTATCCGCTGTGGGCATTATTGTAGTGGTCATTGTTGTGGTGGCCTCCGTAGTTGTTGTGTCCGCCGTGATGTCCGTTCAAGTGGCTGTGGTCATCTAAATACCAGGACAAAATGACAAGTATGAAATCATAGTCTGAATGTAAAAAAAACTATGAGTAAAACATCATTTGTGGACCATTGAACTTGCCATAATATTTTCCATGATGATCGTCGTGATATCCGTTGTAGCCTTGGTGGTTATTATGATGATTATTATTGTTGGAATTATCGTGGTATTTTGAATAATGACCGTACCTTAAATGCAAAGATTATAGTTATTAAATAGGTCTCGATCGAAATCGCCGAATCCCTTGCTATCATCTTTTGAAAATCGTTGCATCTTGATAGAACCAATTGATGCGAATACTAATTGCATGAATATACGTTGAATTTCTTCGAAGATTTATCCTCCTTTAACCTCCTGATAAACTTAATGAAGATACGTTAAACTGATCTAGGGGATAAATATAATAAGTAATCTGCACTTTAGACGTACTCATCCTTGTGATACACATTTCTGAATCCATTGTTGTAGTGGCCATGATCACGGTGTCCATTATTGCCATAGTAATTCCCATGATTTCCATGACTTCCATAATTGCTGTTACCATGATTCCGATGGCTGTTTCCGTGGCCACCGTAATAGTCATCGTAAGAACTGTTTTAATTTAACAAACCCATGAGCAATTATTATGTGGTTGAAGTTGTCCCAACATGAATTTGGATTCTGTGGGAAACCCAAGAAATGAAGTGGGGCCTATCTGTAGTGCAAGCACTGCAGGGAGGAGTGAAACCAGATGCATGTTGGGAGAAATCAGTTTTTCAGTTGCATTTGAGACAGTTACGCCACTTCGAGTAGTAAAATGAATGCTGTTAAAGTGTACTCCTGTTTTCAACGTAATTCAATAAAACCTTACGCAGAATTTAGAATTTATCAAAACCCGAATTTAGTGAAAGCCCTATTTCAAATTTCATATCTTACCCGTGATCGCCGTGATTTCCGCCATAGTTGTTGTGACCATGACTTCCGTATTGGTTACCATGTCCGTAGTGACCAGTGGCTGCAGCAACTAAGTCACCGGAAGTTTTATCAACATCTGCAGAAACTGCATTGGTTTCCTCTCCCAACACGGGATAAAGTATGCAAATGCATACACCCAAAATGGTCCACTGAAGCTGAATAATGTAAAACAATGTTGTCAGATCTTGTTATACATTACAAAGGTTAATTTTTTAAAGAATGATTTCTTTTTTAAGTTATTTTCATTAGATTAAAAGTTTTGTCCAGAATCAGGAACTCAAGTACAGGAAATGCATTTTCTTAACTTCAGCTTACCATTGCTTTGCACGTCCACATAGTAGCTAGTAATGAGTATTCCTGATAATATTGGTGCACAAGTGTTCTTGTTGATCAGTTTTCAACTGAATACTGTTGTTCCCTGCGAAAAATTCCCTTTTATACTGTTTTAAAAATGAAGGCAAAAAATCGACTCCCTTTCATATAGCTATGCATAATACACAAATCGAATTGGCAGCTTATTGAATGTCAGTTGGTACAGGGCAGTGTGGTCACTCGCATTTTCTAAACAATTCAGAAATAAAAATTTGAAAAAATGGAGAAAAAAATCCCGTTTATCGCTTGTAACAATAGAAAGGGTGTGGCAGGCACGCCATTTAAAGCTGGTAGACCTACTTACGATGTGGCGAACTAATACATATTTGTGCAAAATATAATATGCGGGGCAACAAATGACTTAATTTGGTTGAATGAACAATATCTATTTCATTTTATATTAAGTGAGTAAGTGCGTATTTCCAATGATTTCCTCTTTTATTTTTTTATTTGAAGAATAATTACATGTAAGTGGATATTTACTTTCAATCTATACTTCATTCTGCCTGTCAGATAACGATCATGGCATCTTTTTGTTCTTCCCTTACATTTACATTACTTCACTAATGATAAACTTAATTGAATTGTTACATTTAATGTAAAATCGGTGTGTCGTAATATGTGGATGCTCTCTTTACAAAAATGGCATGAATAATATTAATTATCAAGACGCGATAGGCGAACATTTTTTAAAACCGTTATAACTAACCATGAATTGTCTACAATTATAATTGAAATTTGTCAGTAAGCAAGTAATTGTAAATGAATGCCATAGGCAACAATTTTTGAAACAATGCATATAATTTCATAAATTAATAATCTATCAAAGGCAATTTCTTTGGGAATAAAGGGCAATACAATGAGTTGGTAATCACGATTGATACGTTTTACCTACACCGTTCCATTAATTTACATTCCTCAATACTTTTTTTGAGATAGGCAAAATCATAATTTGTAAATAATGCTTCGAAATATTTACCTACAGCGTTTTTTTAATTAATTATATTTATAAATAACCAAATTGTGTGTATCAATGTATTACAAAATCCATGATTAATGATTTTTGTTTTCAATATTTTCCCTACTATGTTTCATGATGCAGTGGTATCTGTATCAGTATTTAAACCAAAAAAGCTTTTATGATTACAGCTGTTAATGAATGGCTGTACCTCATGTGGGAAGATGATAAATAGTTTTTGTGCATATTAAATTATTTTTTTAAATAAGAAGGGGGTAAGTAAATTTTAAAATGGTTATGTAATATTTAGGGTGAGGGTTTGGCTGTTGGTTACAATTGGCTGCAAGGGGGGGAGGGGGTACAAAAATCGAAAAAATGTGGTTAACGTAATTAATGTACTCTCCCTTATTTTCAGTTTATTTTGCCAATCTTCAATCCCTATAGGTGTAAATTTAGGCCAATAGGCAAATCCGTGTGCACAAAGGGAAGGGGGATGAAAGGGAGGTTAAATCCTCTTTAAGTTGACCAGTGACCACGTACCTAGTTGCAAAACAGTCTTTGTCAAATTTTTTCAGTGGTCAAACATTACAAATTTTTGCTGAGGGCTGTGGCAAATGCTAACCAACAAAATGGAGTGGTCATGCTTTCATGAACTACATGAATGTCAATATGTGTCATTATTTTTGTATTGTTATTGTTTTCTGTGACGTTCATTTAATTTTTTATTGAAAATCTGGCAAAAATCCATAATTTGTGGCTGAATTTTTGCGTTCCCTTTATTAGTTATGTGGAATTGCACGTAAAATCTTGACATCATTTATGTTATTCACTTGTTTAGGGAATGTAGCACTGCAATTTTTACTGCATAAGAGTTCCAATGATATATTAATTGCCACAGTGTTACATCATTTACATGTATAGGTATAAATGTAACATTTAAAATAAATTAGTTTATTAATAATAAGTGAATTTCACTCTTTAAACACATTGTACATTCGAAAATACCTTGCATACAAAAATATTCAGCAAATAAGAAAAATATTCTAAGTAAAGATATAGCAATGACACAATTATTGATTTCTAATTAAAATATCAATTGATTCCATTAGTTTCTGAGAGTAAGTACATTGTGAAATACTTTTTAAGCATGCCGTATTGTATGTTTCATGAGAATACTACGAGCTATAAATTAATCTGTAGATAATTCTAATTCCTTAAGGTAGCGTCTGAAGAAACTCTCAAAGAGCGAAATGTTGCGACATTTCACAATAGAACGGTCCGTTTTGTATATGAAATTACATCATCATATGTCAAAATACAAATAAGCTTTCAAACAAAGTTATGATTTCAATAAAATATTTAAGTGATTTGTTAATGATGGAAATCATTTAAAAATAATAAACACCACATATTTCGTTAACAAAATACTTTATTGCTTGAAATTTAACAGATGACCGATGACCATGTTGTGGAAAATATACACTTATATGAAAAAGCTTGAAGAATATACACTTTCATCCAATTGTACAAGTCGATTTTTGACTGCTGACAATATGTACAGATTCACTGTGAATTAATAACCACCATAACCGTAACTGGGAGCATAATGATGATGGCCGTGGTTGTCCCCGTAGTATCCGTTGTTATGGTGACCTCCATAGTTGTTGTGTCCACCATGTCGGCCATATCCGTGACCATGATCATCTTTAAGAATTTCATAAAACAATCAGAACTAGATATACGATTGCTTCCAGAAAGTATACCAAACGTTTCTGCATACCATAGTATCGTCCATGATGATCATCGTGGTATCCATTTTGTCCTCCATGATTGTTGTGATGATTACCGTTTTGATAATTGTCGTGATATCTGGAGTGATGACCATATCTTGAAAGAGACGTAAACTTCATTAGCCAACATAGTTTGCTAAGAAAACCAAATTGGTATCTGAACTGTCTTCAGTAAGAATTAATTTATGAAATCAATTTGAAGTTCTGGCCATAACTGTTCGCTATATTTAAAAATCTTTGAATAACACTTAAGTTCTGGCATCTTCAATACTTTGTATTATTAATTGGAACGTGTACGTCAGTAAAGATGCAAATGTTTGTTTCTGCTAAATAAGTATACATTTAACAAAATGTTGACGATACTAAAGTTTGGAAACAAAACCCACTCTTCCTTGTGGTACAGGTTTCGGAATCCGTTCTTTTTGTGTCCATAATCATGATATCCTTTGTTTCCGTAGTGATTGCCGTGATGCCCATCACTTCCGTATCTTGTTTTGCCATGGTTTCGATGCTTTTTCCCATGTCCGCCATAATAATCCTTATAGTAGCTGCAGTGATTTAAGAAGAAACATTTTACCATTTTAATCTATTGCCAGTTACACGTATTAGTGAAACAAAAGGGCTGAAGATTTAAAATTGATCAATGCTGTTTTTCCATTGGATGCCTCATTCGGCAACTAAATTAACATTTGTTATTAGGAAAATACAGTCAATGTCTTACTCATGATCTCCATGGCTTCCACCGTAGTTTTTGTGTCCATGACTTCCGTGTTTTTTGTGATGTCCATGTCCATGTCCGTGACCGGTGGCGGCAGCTATGAGGTCGCCAGAATCTTTATCTAAACTTTCATTGTCTTCACTGACGGTTAGTGAAATGACACAAGCCACACATATTAACAGAAAGATGAATCGAATCTGAAAATTTGAAGATGAATAATTTTAGACTATTACAGCTGTACGTTCTTAACATTACAATCATTGCCAACCAGGCTAGAAGTATTAAGAGCACTATCTTGTGATATCCTGGTGCAGATTTGCAAATGGATAATGAATAATAAATAATGCAAATCAAAACAAATGTTGGCGTTTATGATGCGGTGGGAAGAGACAAGGTCTGAAATAGCATCATCGACTTTGAAGGGGAATGTACATGTAAAATGTGAAGTACTTTTCTATTTAGAATACTAAGTCGCAGCCTAAACAAAGAAGGAGAGATTTTGAAATATTGTTGCCAGACAGAGCAAATGTCTACAGTTGCTAATGACTTCTGTTCGTATAAATCATGTTCACTGAGCTTTTGAGTTTTCATCATTGCTACCCAGTATCTATTAATTCAAATAGTGAATGCATAAATATTAACTTACCATTTTAATAGCATGTGATCTTTCAGCACATACACTAATTATATATCCACAATGATTGGGTAGACACCACCAACTGAGGTGTTGCTCTTCTGCAGAGTAGTTTAGAGAATGATTTGCCATACACGTCTCATCCCTTATATACCTACCTAAAATGAGAACATATGTAAAAAAATCTTCCTTTAACTTGGTATAGAGTTACATCTGGGCACAAAACACTTTGATATACTTCTTTAACGCGGACATGTAAGAGAAATTTCACGGCTCGCTCATCCGGAAATTAAGGAAGCAGGTTAAATGCTTAAGAATATGCATGTATTAAAAAAAAATCATATGCTACCAGAAAAACCGCTAGTTGAGTTCAGTAAAAACGTTTATAAAATAAAGTAAAAGGTGGGTAGTAATATAATGTTTTAATGTGATGATAGCATGTGGAATTGTGTATTATGCTTCAGTTTGTTTCCTTACATTAGCACAACGTTAATTTGAAATGTTAGCAAAGAAAATGGGCAGATGGCTGTATTTTATGCTGAAACTTTTCAAAGTTGCCTCATTTCCATACAATCATTTCCTTATTTCCAAATAATTTCCTCACTTCCTCGCAATTATTAAATGTTTATTAAAATATTTTTTGGGATTTTCCAATTTTTAGAAGCTTGATTTGTTCAGATTTTTTCTTCATTTTCAAAATACGTTTTTTTCATTTTCTTGTTTTCCTAAAGTTCATGACGATAAACTTTTGTTTTTCATATATATTAAACCACTACAAGCTGTTTTCACGCTTATAATATTGAATTTTCCAAAAATACATCACGATATGCTGGTCATTATCGAGTCACAAGAGTACTCGATAATGTATTTTAAAAAAAACAGTTAAACATTATGTATTTTTAAATTTCATGTATGCTACCATGCACTTCTATACCATTTCCTTGCTGAAAATGTCAGGTGGTGCCGACCATTTCGTGTTCGTAAACAATTCAATTTTTAAAAATGCTTGAAAAGTTTTAAAAAAACCTTCACTTGTAGATGTGATGGGTGGGTTCGATCCGCATTGTGTTATCTGGCTGTGACAGTGAGCGCAAACCCTCGTTACCTAATTTTCAATAGATGGTAAAAATAACCGATTTTTTTAAAATTTATAAAAAGTAATGTTTTGCATGGCTAAGTCTCCGGATGCTAGGCAAAATTTCAGTCGTTGTTTTTTTTCCCTCTTATTTTCACTCCCTTTTTTATTCGGTTCCACTTGATTTTGGCTTGAAATTATACGCAGTCATCGTGGCCAGCACGTACCAATTTCACGAAAATCTGGTCGATTTGCACGCTTTTGGGATAGCACTTGACGACTGCTAGATCAGCCTTGTGCCACTATCCACGCAGAACTTACATAAGTCTAATGAAACGGAATTAAAGTAATCTATGAAAAGAATTTCCACAATTGAACATAAATGTCTAGGACAAATGGGGGTTGCAACTTAAGATTTTATGCATACCAAGAAAACCATTCAAATGTACACTAATCACTTTTATCTCTTTGGTTTTGAGTGTATTTGTCACCGAAATCAATTTTTACTGCAGAAACATTGTTCTGAATTGATTTATAGAAAGCAATTAATTCTTTAATTCAATCTTCAAATTACAGAATGCATAACATACATGTAATTCACAAAGTGATTCCAATGAAAGACATACTGTATAATACTGTGAACATGTATACAAATATATGAACCACTACTGATATAAATAACTTACATGCATAATACGTTGTTAGCTATAATAGTTTCAAGTCATTATGAAATCATTCTTTTCGCTACCATGCATTGCGAATATATTTGTTAAATAGAACACAGTATTTAGATTACTCAGGCAAACCTTTTGAAAACACTTCATTGTTATCGCAAACATTGTATTACTTTTTAAACATATTTTCATATTCAGTAAATATTGTTCAATAGTAAAATAAATTAGGGAATTGCATTTATTGTTCAAATGTGAACGTTACATCAAATGTCAAGCGTTTTTCGTGACTAATTTTAAATTAAATCCAAGTTTTACTTTAAAAAACACAATAACAATAAAAAGCTGTCGTTGTGCCATGCACTACGTTAAAACAATTGTCTCTTTGTAATTAGCGCAGGCGTATGAAGGCACTCCCTTTCCCTTTTGTTTCTATTCTGCTATTCAGCATAAAAAACAGGCTCTTCACTAAAAACTATGTAGTTTAGCCACCCTCTATACCGACTTATATTTTTCGCACGTCTATTGTAGGTTAGTCGTACTTGCAAATCTGATCGAAGGCGTGTAATGTGAATTAATGTTGATGCGATCATCGAAGTGCATCGCACTAAAAAAGCTGAAATTTCCCTAAATGTGCAACATTATTTTTGCATTGTTGGCCATCGGGGTGTAAAATTCGATATTTTTCGCTTACTAATTTGAATTACATTCTATCAAAATATACAATTTACATTCAGTAAACTGAAATGAAAAATTCTTTAAACGCGTGACTTTATAATATGCAGAATTCGTGTCTATTCCCATGATTGTTGCCTGTTGCACAATAATACTTTCTATTCAAAAGAAAAGTAGTTTCATTAGAGAGAGGCGAATAAAACATAATCTGCCATATGCCACAAAATGCTACCTCTGTTTTTAAAATCACTTCCCTGACATTAAAAGATTGGTACAAACCAACACAGTTAAAACTGTGGGTGCATCGATAACTCGACTTGTTATGCATGTAAAAATGGCAAGCAGCTAACATTGACGATATTGTAATAATAATAATAATAATATCCTTTAAACATTATGCAAGGACTGTCAGTATTTTGTTTTCAAACCGCCCTTGTCAGTGCTTCCTTCGCCAACTATTGAGCTAAAAAAGGAATCAAAGAAGTTTGCAATACTTGGGGCCGTACCACTGCTGCTTATTTGGACAGTAATTAAGTCTGAGGTCAGACTTAAGACACAATTTGTCATCACTATTGCAACTTCGAGTCCAACTCCAGTGAGCCACATGACTCGAGCATGGCTTTATCTACATGTATAGGTTTTGTTTACGACCTTGGTTGAAAAAAGACACCAAGACGAAATGGGGATTCTTCCCAAATAAATAACATAAGTTATTGCTTGCCAATTACTTCAACTTAATTACCCGAGAACGGTTGCGTAGACATTAGTGGCCAATTACTGGAATTTTCCAGAAATTTTGTTTTCAACGACACTAGTCGAGCTTCACTGCGAGAAGTTGATATGCATGACAGCATAATAATGACAGTCAGGATCCGTTATTATTTAACAAGGGACACTTAAATGAATGGTGCATTTCAATCCTTCCATTAGCGACCTAAGATGAAATGCTAATGCAGTTTCAATTAATGAGAGAAAATGCGAGCTAATTGCTCATTTCAATCGTATGTACCAGCGTTACATCATCAAAAGTATGCATGTATTTTTAGTTGGCATCCAATCGCGTTGTAACTTGTACGGGTAATTTGATACGTTCATAATTAGGAGTGTTTTGCAGCCTCGATAGCGCTGACAATGTTTGTAGAATCGGCAACCAGGCATAAACATTTGAGCGGGTTGGACAAAAACAATGCGACGCTGAAGAGCGCCATCTAGCGATCATTTAGGGTAACTGACATTCAACTGCTTGTCAAAGCATTGAAGTTTGATTGTTCTACTGGTCCCATTTGACAGATCCAGGATTGTTTTAAGGTGCCTTCAGGATATTTCATTCAGAAATATTTTCAAAAAATTATTACATTGACGTTCGTGCTACAGGCTAATTTTTGTGGACAAACGCATCACACAAAATTAATTTTAACCCACATTTCTATAAAAGTATTGCACATAAATTTTACTTACTACTGTCAGCATATTAATGCCAATGGTAGGGGAGTCAATTAAACCCAAATTGTACACATACTTGTAAGTGAAATAACAAATTTTGAACAGTTAATAGAGCGGAAGACTGATTGGGAAGGAACACGGTTCAATGTAGTTAAAACTATTTTAAAGCAATACTGCAGAAGTTTTCTTTTTTTTGTTTTTATGTGAATATTTACGATTGATATAAGAATATTTTTGATAGTTTATGAAATACTTATAGTTACTTGTATGCCGTAGTCACGCGTTTTTGAAAAGCGTTACCATATGCAATTGATTTTTAGTGTTTTCACTCATTACACGTTTTCCTAATTATAAATAATGAAAGTTGTTATGAAAGCAATTTTTATTTATTTTTTTTCTAAGAAAAACTAGATCACCAAATAGTACAATTTAGGGAACTTTTTAAGGCTGAGCTAATAGGATGCTAAAAAAATAAATAATAAAATTGCATGTTAAAATTGCTAAATTATTTTTTACCGAGTAGAACTGGTCGTCCACCAGGGTCTGTGTAATTTTTTTATTATTTGAAAATGCTTGGTTTATTTATAAAAAAAAATGATTAAATTTGAAAAGAAAAGCCGTTGCAAACATTCCAGGGCTGTTGCACTGCAGGTAAAACCTATATGTATGTACACTGTACATGTATTTCAGGTATTCGTTTAACGATTTTTTCCCAATTTATTTAATTTTGTTATAACTAAACGGGAGATTGTCAAGTAAGCTTTTTTTTTAAAAAAAAATGTGAGAATTTTTTTGCATGGTTGGTATCCTTTTGGGTCAACTTTGAGACGTTTCGAGGGAATTATTCAAAGATCCCTAGAAACAAAATGGATGTTAAGTTTCGAAAACTTGGTGTAAGTGTTAAAATAAAAGAAATGGCTTGGGAATGACGTCAGCTTGGCTACTGGGTGTGATCTTCAACTTATCGTCTACTGTGCATGCACTTGAAAACGCCTGTTGATTCTACCGCTGTTCTTTTGTAGCGATTTGAAGCGTGTACTCTTCCGCCCCATTTGTCCACCCTTGTCCTATCGAAATGTTATTGCACGATGCAATAACAATTTCTATTGGCATGACGTGCGTCCTATGCGTCAAAAGCTGCGTCATGGCAGCGTTATTGGTGTTCGTGCGATGGCAATATTTACCCCATAAAATGAAAATCCATCCAATCCCAGCATCAGGTATTAGATTTCGCTGTCGTCAATGACCGGGGCTGAGTGCATATTTATGCGATTGCCCAAAAATTAGCCCAGCATTATTTGATTAAGACTTGTACAACTGGGGAAAAATTCAGTGTAATAAATAAATTTAGTTCAAAATTGCAAACGTAATGAAAACTGATATTTAAACAAGAGCGGATTCAGAAATCATTTACAATTTATTGTCACTTAAAATAGGTTTTTATTGTGACCATTTTCCAGTTTAAACATCGAGAAAGTTGTCGGATCGAACTACGAAAAATAAAATAAAATGCTCCGTGATTGTTAATTTTAGATAAAACATTACTTCCTAACGATACCAAAATTAATTCGGAATAATAATTAATCGATATGTTTAAATAATTCAACAAATATCTTACAGTTTAATGTAACCTTAATTCAATGTGATGACATTTTTCGGAATAAGATATACAAGTTTAGCGTTTATAAGCTTTTGAAAACTTAAGTTGAAACATTTTAAGGCCGACCCAAAAGGATACCTACCATGCAAATAATAATAATAACAACAATTGAATTTTGCTTAATTCAACAATTTAATATAATTGCTAAATTACTTTTTTTCCGAATAGAATTGGTTGTCCACTGGGGTCTGAAATATACATGTTTTTTTTTGTAATTTGAGAATGTACTGTTTATTTCTGAAACAAAATTAAATTACCTTTAAAAACCGTTATGCGACCTCCAAAAGAAAGGTTTTCCTCTTAGTGAAACCTCCGAAGGTTAACATTGGAGTTTGCACAACGGAGTATTGCAAGATTGCTTATTTTTTTTTTATAAATAAACGAGACATTTTCAAAGAATAAAAGATATCCTATAACCTAGTAGACAACCTATTCTAAGCAGTAATTATAAAAACGTTTGAAGCAAATATGTGTAATGTTTGTTGTGCAAAGTGAACGTCCTTTTTTTATCGGCCTTATGATACGAAGCGCTATTTTATTTTATTTTTGAAATAACATTTTCAATATAGGCCCTATCTAGGTTGATATATCTAGGGCTTACAATATGAATTAGTGCGTTTAAGGAAATGGTTATTGTTCATAGATGCCATCACCGAATTTATTGGTATAGGGGCAGCCTATACCAAGTCGCAAATTCAAATTCTACGTAAATCATAACAGAAAGCATGTTGGATTTCCGAATGATTAACGATGGCCCAGCTTGTTTCAATTACTTTTTATCCACATTAGCCGGCGGACATGTAAATAGCAGTGATTCTAATTTGATTGTCCTGGTGTGGGTTCAATTTCCACGGTACGAAATCCGTCGATAATTGTAATCAAATCGGCGTGGGTGTTTACCTGTAAACGGACCCAGACTTCTATCTCATCACGAAAAATGAAATGTATTCTGAGAAACCGCTTCCAAGTGGGATGTTATTTTGTGACATAAAAAGTGGATGAGTTGCGTGGGTGATTTTAACATGCAGTTGAGAGTGCCTGCAGAAGGTGGCTCCAGGCCCAGCGCAATCGTTTAAATTCTCTTTATTTACGCATGATAATTATTTCTGCGTATAATTAACTACGTGTATTTTTAAAAGAGTGCTACAGGAGGTTTCCACAATAGACGTCCGTGATCAAAAATACTTGGAGACTCCGCCGCCACATTAAAACAACGGAAATTTTAAATTTTCATGCAAATGGCAGGGCAATTTTCATCAGATAAAATGTCAGTCTTAAATTGCCATAATCTCAATTGATAGTGACATTATGCAATAATAGTGAATTTCCCAATTTATATCACATTTTCAACGTTTGAAATAATAAATAAAGATATCTGTAATAAGTAAGTTTTGCTTGGATTTTAATCTATAAACTTGCTTTGATAAACCCAAAGACATTTTTTTACAAAAACCTTTAAAAAGTCAGGGAAGTTGGGCATTCGATGGGAATCCTGCAATACATCATTAACAATAGGTTCGTTTTTAAACGACGTCATTTGAGGACGGTGTTGTAAAATGCAAATCTTCTTTTGTGGACGATTTTTAACAAATATCAAAATTGGAAAGGAATGACCAATGAACAACGTCTCGTCCTTCCACAAAAATGTCCATTCATTAAAATGCCCGGAAAAGACGTGGTATTTGCATAATATTTATTGTATTAGTGGGCGTTATTGACAGGTTTCACTACACTTAGCAGCTTAAACTCTCACACAAGGCAAATAAAAATTAATGTCCCAGATTTTGATGACCCCTGTTCACATCTACAGTCACATTTATGTGAACCTCCGCCATCTTCCAACCTCGGAGGTCATTTATGGATTGCCCTCGAGTGTTGAGCTATTTGGAGCGATATAACACGCCTCTAACTTCTACGGGCAAATTAAACTTGTTTGTGTACGTTGTTTGGATTCTGAATGAAACTGTATTTGGGCTGCGTTTATCTCTCCATGGCATCCTTAACGTATTCGCCTTCAGGGGGATCGAGATGCTTTCAAAATGCGTAGGTGGATCCAGTTTTAAGACAAATTGGTCATCCCTACAATGGGTCCGTTTCATGCTAGATTACTTATGGATAGATTAGATACTTCGGAAATTGGAGTAATGGAGTCGGCACATGATAGCCCGCAAGCAAAATCGAGCTTCCTGCAGCGATACTTTGGTTCGACTTTCTCTATCTTGGATCTTGTCTGAGGACCGCACCCGGGTCGTAAAACAAATTATATAATGATGCTTTCGAAGCCCTGTGCAGCAATTTTGCAGCTTTATTAGCTAATTTAAGCTTCATTACAGCGCAGCCCGTGGTGCCAACAGTGTTAAAAGGGTGTAGTATCAGGGAATTCTGGAGACGGAATTTTAGTGAAAATCCTTGGAAATCACAGCCTTTATTGATGTGTACAGATAAAAACAAATGTAATATGAATGCTGCGATGAAATTGTGCATGCTTGTGAATAGATTTCATTTATCTTTAAAAATAACAAAATAAAATAAAAATAAATAATATTGGTAATTTAAAAATCCTGGATAAATATTTCGATTTTTGTTTAGAATTAAAGGAACGAATTCCAAGGGATTATCGGTATAGTCCTGAATTCGTTAACCTTCTGAATTTAAATTCTTAGTTGCAAACTTTAGACCTCTGCGCAATTTTAAAAATAATTGCATTGCGCATCAATGAATTTGCGCAGCGATAATTATGAGAATAACGACATATATAAATAGCTAAATAGCTAAAACTATTTCTGTTACTATAAATTACTGTGAATAATATCATTAGAGAACATGTATGTATAATGGAATGAAAATGTAAACTAAAAATAAATAGTGCTAATTCTTAAAAATAAAAATATAGCTTCATATTACAAAACTAAAACTATTTCTATACTATGAACGATAACTTTAGAGAATATACCGTTATAATGAAATAATAATGTTACATTAAAAATAATTAGTGCTAAATCCTATGAAGCAAAAAAATAAAACTTTCACAATGAACAATTGAAGGAACTGTATGTCATAGAAACAATGGCAAGTTGTTTTATTTATAGCCTAATGCGTTTTCTGATTATTTTTGAATAAATACGGTAAATTATAATGCATCACAGTTTAATGTACAATAAAATAATTTCCTATTCATATGCACTTCCTTGTAAATTCAAATAGTTTAGAATGGTTTAGAACACATTCCTCACATAATAATTTGCTTTATAGGGAATCGCTGCCCGATTTACGTCCATATTTTTAGGAATGTAACTGCACCATATATCGAGGACCTCTGTACCCGAAAAAGGGAGAGAACAGAATTTACAAAAAAAAAACTAGGAGAGAAAAGGCGTAACCTAAAAAATGAAAAACTAGATAACTGAAAAATGTTGTGGGCATGAATGTATCGTTACAGAAATCTTGTCAAAATCAATATACGTAATATATTTTAGGGATAAAACTGCAGGTTTAACTTTTTCTATTAAAGGAAATTATGCAGTTCTTGAACATGCCTGCAATCTGTGTTTGCCATCAGTGGACTTGCCAGCACTTATACAGGACTGTTTGGCTCTGTCGTAGTGGCTAATCATCGTAATTCCATGTTCACGTTTCTAGGAATTACAACCTGCATTTGAATAACCCATTAGTACACATAAAACTGACGATCCGAAAAAAATGACGTAGGGGGGATTGGACTAATTCAAATGCAGAATTGCGTGCGGAAACGAAGGCCAAGGGTGGAGCGAAATTAATTCCGGCAATGTTAAGGAAAATTGTTATTTTAGTATTCTTTGCATTATGCATGTATCGATGGCAAAACGTAGACACTCACATTAATTGTCTGGCGTTTAATAGCAATTAGACAAATTGCCATGTTCAAGATGAATGCCTGTAATTTTTTTTGGTTTTAATGCCGTTTTTAAAAGAGGGAGAGTGTCTCCCCTGGAAACCGATGCGTGGCGCCTCTGTAACAGATTGTGCCATGATTTTTTTTTGTCCATGTACGTGTGGGTAGGAGCTTTCGAAATCCAATGCTTATTCGAAATCATAACTACAATAAATGATTAAGTTTTCATATTCATTGTTTTCATCGTCCATGCCATATGTGGTCCTGTCCAAATTAACGCAAAGTTCAATTTAGTGAATTTGTTTGTAACAAAATAACGTCATTTTGACTGGAATAAGGATCAAAAACAGATTCCATAACCATCCCCTCATATTTCTTTAATAGCTGACGTCAAATTTTAATCAAATTTATGTCATATAGGCCTATTCACATCGCACGACATCGAAGTTGAATTAACATTAAATGTTGCGTGCTGGTAATAAATATGATAACGATTTCAATCTTTTGATTTTTAACCTAATAATCTTATACAAGTAACCTGGAAAATTTATTTCAGGGCATTCGATTAGCTCAAAGCTAATAATAATGTCGTATATGGACAGCTCTGAATCTGTTAATGACCATGGTATTATTTTAACAATGATTCCAAAAATACCCTTAGTATTTCAAAATGTAACGTAAGATTTTCATGAAATTTACTATCTATTGTCTTTTGCGCGAACAGTACAAGGCGCATTTTTAATTCCTTTGTTTATAATACATGTACATGTATAAACCAAAATCATGCCTGAAATTGTCCACTTCATTTCAATCATGGGTGTTACAGTCGTTAGTATAGTATTTAAGACCTGATAGATGGGTATTCTCCTCAATTTTACGAGAACGTGAGCTTACTCCATGAATATATTATTATTCCATGAATAATAATAAAAAAAACTCATCAGTGTTCAACAGCCAAGCAGTTGACTATGGACGGCGTGGATTCATTGTTAATGAGCGCACTTATAAACTATTGCTACATAAAACTAGAATTTCCCAGATGAGTACACCCACTAGTTATCCGGAAAATGAAAGCTGGTGGATGCTCAATTATATTCCGCCATGGAAATTCATCCCCTTTTCCTCGAATCCCTCTAATACATCCGCCTGTTTCTGAAAAAACCTTACCATTAAACATCAAAATTGTCGATGGTAACCACCTTTCAATTCCCTGCGTGTAACTCCAAATACAACAGCGTCTATCACGTTTCAAGTTACACTTCAAGTGAAAATATAATCCCGGCTCTAACGTAAGCCTGATAAAAGGTCAAATATCTAAAATCTGTCGCAGATTACGAATCGGGTTTCTGCAAAATTTATATCGAAGTCGATATGGGACTGGTAATTACACTTGGTGCTACGTGCAATATGTTTCCTTGACAAACAATTGTAATCTACAGAGGCGGTGTTAAATCTCGCATATTAGGGTAATTAAATTCTTGTAGTTCATAGGGTTGATCTGACTGGGCAAGAAATGCAATTCAGTAGACTTCTTTATCTATTAAAAAAACTTCTTGCTAAAAATACCTAATTCGTTGATACAAAATCATTTACAACGTGAGCGATGTTTTTAGTTTTAGAAGTCCTATTTTAAAGTAAAGCATCCATCAATAAATATATTCAAAGTAAACACTTATTACTCTGACGAAATGCTTCAAGTTATTCGATAGCATTGCCATTATAGTTAACTTATAAATTAATTTGCTGCTCTTAAGCAAATTTGAAGCAAAAATGTGTAATTTATTGCATGTTAAGCATAGTACTGCATAAAATAAGTCATCACACCTTCAATAACTCTTCAACCTGGTGTATTTTACATTGTGATTAGTTCAACATCGTTTGTCATGCATATTTTTAATGTATTTTTAGCACTGCGTTACAATGCCTAATCTCTGTTATTATATCTACAATGAAACACTATTATACATGCATAAATCATAAATCGAAATTCACATATAATTAGATCATGGTTCTTCCTTCTGTCAGGATGCACTAAGAACATTCCCGTCAGAAGATTCATGTGAGTGGTGATAATGTATGCAAATATTCAAACTCGGTAAAATTATTTTTCCAATTTTTCCTTTTTATTCGGATTAAAATATGCTATTTTGATATTTGGATTGATTTATGCCCCTCGTGGCGATCGCTCGCTGCATTAGTCTTCCATATCATTTTTGTTCCGTGAAAGGTGTTCATTCATTTGGGTGTGGTACGTGGCTGTCTACAAAAGATATAGGTTTTCTCTCATTTATGTATATCTACAACAAAAACGAGCGTGTTTTTTGTGTCATGGATAACACTGGTGTACCCAGCATGGGTGATGCAGAATTTGTCATGGCTGAATATCGAATTCTGAAGTCTATTGTTTACAATGGCAAGCATATAAAAAGATCCTCTCCGTTAATTCCTGCTGAGGGCATCCTTCTCATTTATGTAAAGTTATCTCTCACATGTGCCATTTCAGTATCGCTTGGATACTCCGTTCACACCTGCTAAACCTTCATCTTTTAGGCACTGCGTCCATTAAATACAGCAAACAAACAACCAACCACCCAACCTTCATCCCCGTTGGCATCAACCCCTGATGCCCAACCCGTAGAACGCTTGGAAAATTGCCAGATCGCTGAAGACGTCGAAACATTGCGACCATGTGTCGTACTGACAGGGTGGCCAATTTCATTTATTATGTAATTACCGTATTAATGACGGTCGGTTACAGTAGGGGGAAATCATATAAAAAGGCTTAAAACTGCTGTTAAAATTTTACATTTCCTGCTCGT
>JAQIXS010003308.1:0-18559 GCA_034700785.1 Rossiulus vilnensis
ACGGTGTCAGCACGACGGATCATTATCCAAACATAATTCAAACCCGGTTGAGCGAATTGTCTTTCTACAACATAATTCGCCGGTCAAACTTAATTCGCGCAGTGTTGCCATTCCACTTTTCCTGTTTAAAATTCCCTAATTAGGAAATTCCTTAAACAGGACTGGGTGTCTGGTACGGTTGTGGAATTGGGCCCTGATTGTATATTGCACAGATGTAGATATATGCAGTGATTTATTATGCCATGATCAAACAATACAAAGACTGTATTATTGTTACCTAAACCAAAACCAAATATGTGTGTTATTTATCCATAATAACCACTGACTTTTTCCAGATTAATAGGGCTATTCCTTATTCTGTTAGTTATAACAGCTAACATCGCCTAATAACAGCTATACACCATGTAAAAAAGATGCCTCCCATAATGCACTGCACATTACTTGATTCGTGCGCGCATGTGGTGTGAACACCCTTATTTTGGAGTGCCTTTTCTAATTAAAATTTGCTCAATGCATATTCCCTTCAACCATAATCCGAGTCTGGTGTGAACGAGGTATAAGGGTCTCGTAATGTCCTACTTGTCATTATCGTCTGAAAAGGCTACTGCATGCAATATTAACTTCACGATTTTTTGGGGGGTTTTGCACCCTCTATATACGTGTATATTACTACATTTCTGTGTTTAATATTATTAAAAATGCAAACTAGGTCGTAGTGTTCAGCATCAGAACATGGTATATTAATGCATTCTAAGGGCATATAAATTATTATACTAAACACGGTTGCAGACGATAATCTATGCACTTGTTTTGACGGGTATCATTGAAGATAGGTCGATGAACAAGAATACATAGCCATACTTCATATAATGACTAACCTGACAATGAATAAATTCAAACGTGTTTAAGGGTGGTAAGAAACACTATGACAAACATTTTCTTCAGTGAATGTGTGGTCACTCATGTCAAATTTCGGAGTGAAGGGCATTTACAAATGTTGCCGTTCGCAACTTTGAGAACCATTTGTGTGAAAATACATGCTGTTCTCAATCATTGCCATAAAGTTTTGCTTTAAAGGTCCATCAAAAAGTATACAGTATCTTATAGCGCTAATCGTGAGCGACATCACCGGATCACCCTTTTAAATTTGTACAGCACTCTGCATATGTGCGTTATGCAAGGTGTTTCACGGCACGTGTATTCCAACCCCCTCCTCCCTACCTTTAAATTAAATATAATTGGATAGAATGGCAAAAGTAATAATGGCATGCAATAGGAAGTCAATATTAAAGAATACAACAGTGCGATCGAAACTTTCCTTGACATTTTTTTAAAGGTTGCTGAAAACTTATCTCCTTACCTGTTAAATTTAGTGCAAATGTTTTATATAAAACGTTGTGGAGAAGGGTAAAATTATTTTAAAAAACGTTTAAATTGGTACCAAGAAACACTTCTACGAATTTCTATCGATATTTGTGTGAAACGAAAAGGGTGCACTGCTGTACGGGCTTCGCAGCTTTGCAGAGTAGCCAATGTGTCTCAATGAGTGGAGTTCCGAGAGAACCTGCGAAGTCTGAGAAACCAGTCTATGTTTTAACGTGGGAAACATGGGAAAGTCAGGATATTTTACTAGCCCAAAGCAGTGGAAACCCTGTATGTGGCTGCACTGCAATGCTGCGAAACGTTTCTTAGTAAACATTTAAACGTTTTTAAACTAATTTTATCCTTCGCCAGCTAACGAGATAATTTTTCAAATACCTTGAAAAAAATGTTCAAGGTCAATTTCGAAAATACTGTTGGATTTCTTGAAATTGAATTTCTCTTCAATGCACTTACACTGTTGCCATTTTCATCACCTATATTCAATTTAAAGGGGGATCCATAATCCGCGAAATACCCTGCATATAAACGTTGTATGTTTTTATTATGCCGCTTTGTTTTGTTTTAAAGTAAAGAGCCTGTATACGTATATTTGCAGATGCTGGGAACAAGGCAAGGGAAATAACAAAAAAAAATAACTCTTTAAGAAATAACAAAAAAATATCCCTTGTGAATCTGTTTTATAAAGTTAAAATACATGTATTGTTCAACGCTGGTATTTATACTTAGTGCTCTGTACAGTGTACATCTCTGTAGGAGTGTATTTTGAACAAATATGTAACATACCTTACTCAGTTGGGTGTTAACAGCTTCCCTTTATCTAAACATCCCCAAGCTCTGATATACAATATAATCCTTGATACAGATGCCAAGCATAATGGATCTAGTTTCACTCCCCAAAATACGTACAAAAAATTCTCAGTCATTATATTTGCACGGATATTAGCTTGGCGTGAGAATTTCAATTAGCCACCATTCACTTTCGCCTCATAATTAAACATTACAGGACTCATAACGAAGTCGTTAACTTTTATTTGGGATATTAGGAAGGGCCGAATAATATATCTCACGTAGAGATGAGCAATTCATGGTTGGGCCATTATGTTAAACAATGCACGTGATGAAATGGTAGTATGTGTGATTTATGGAACGTGTTGAGTAAACGTACCAGTCACCGTGAAGAAAGCAATAAGTACACATCGCGTCGTCATAGGTTTTCGCGTCGATCTGAGAAACCCGCAAGCCAAACTTGTTATTAAACATTTGGTTGTGTTTTGACTTTTAACTATGTTAATGATTTCTTAATTATAACTTCAAAGTTCGAATGACTTATAACAGACAACATTTATACTGCATTTAGTCATTGCGTTATGACGTATTTTAAAATGAGACACTAACATCAGTTTTTTGGTTATTCATCCTAGTCAGAATGATGTAATATTTAAATCAAAATGACTAACTAAAAATAGCATCAATTGAACCTACCTGGAAGGAATCAACACGGGACATGAAGGGAGGGGGATTATGCAATTCGATCGATAATGGTCTTAAGTGCTTATACCCTATAAGGAGTAAACGCTCGATATCATCATTTTTAAAAGTACATGTATTAAATTATGTCCATGTGAGTACATGGACATAAATTAATTATTCTTCAATGTGTGAGCATTGCATTTCCCATTGATAAATAAAGGGTGCTAGACCATAAGATCGTAAGTATCAATGGGAGTAAGCAAATGGGACACCCCTAGCCCTTATGGAGGGAAAATGACTTTGCCTCCAATACTACGTAATGCTAATGTGAAACATCCGTTTGTAGTATTCAATACTTGATTATTTCGTGATAGGATACAAAGTTCATAAACAATTTGTACACTAAAACCTGCATACCTGTATAGTCAATAAAATAATAATAAATGTCACTGAGGCAAACAGGGCTGTGCGAAATTGGGCTTCTGTGGGTGAAATCCTTCTCCTCTCGGGAATGAGCACGAAAATGACTATTTGGAATTTCGACCAAAGTTCCAAATGTGCGAATAACCCCTTGTTTCGCGTGCTTGAAAACAAACCTTGATAAGGGATACATACATGTAAATAAAGGCTATTCAACGCTAAACCCATGGAACCACCATGTTAGAGTTCTGAAAACGATGTTTCAGAAGCATGTTTTTAAAAGCTGAATGTCAAAATGAAGGAATGCATGACACCAATGCACTGCTGCCCTGCTTACCACAAGAGTTTATTGGGGGTGCAAAACGTGTGGCATATACGACGTCATTGAAAATTTCGACAAAACATGTTTCAAAAAGTTCTTGATTCTGTTTTCTTAATTAAACGTCAATGCTGCGCAAGGTCTGAACTAGTTGTTGCTTGAACGAAATCAAATTAGTACTGTCTAGCCTATGTTTTTCACGAAACTATTCCGTTTTTTTCCACATATGCAAAGGTCGATTTTTTCGCACTTTGTACTGTATGTTATGGGTTTACACCATCAAATGACGGTACATGACGAAAATATTTTAGTTAACAGAATTGAAATAAATGTAAAGGTGATGCGCTACATTATTTAACCAATGTAAGTTAGTGTACCTACCCTCACTAGGCCCATAGGCAGTGGGAAATTCTATAGAAAACGAGGAAGGAGGTGGGAAGTGTAGTTTGACAAGGGCACCAAACAAGAAGATAGGGCACCATTCTATTAAAACGTATCAACCGTAGAATTATATTACCCTTCTATCTGTTTAAGATGAATAGTTGTACCACTGGAATTAGTTGCGTGTGTTCAATGTAGCTAAGGGGAAAGGGGTTTTACGTGCGTGGATACACCACTAACTGTCTGCATACTCAACTTGTAGCCTATATTCAATAGGCCTCATGTGACTTTATATAAACATAACGCCTCGCAATCGTTTAAATCCGTATCCAAATTATGAAATTACGTTACTCGTTTGTATTCAGTTGCTATGATGACGGCAAGGTTGGAAAACGTTTTGTTTAGTGGGCTATTTGCCTTAAATTTTCCGTCACCGTGACCGTACATTTGACACACTTAATAGAAACATGTTTGAAAAAACACGTAACCTCAAGGCATTGAGATAATTCCAGGTCTTTTTTGTTTTAAGCACATGTTTAATAATAAAACTAAATACATGACGCTATATATATTGTAGATTATATCACAAATAAATATTTGAATTACACAGTATTTGTTTCATAAGATGTATTTGTCTTAATGCCGTTTGCATGAATCTTACACGCAATCTTATAATTATCAACAGTGTAAACGATTAACAAGTGTAATGATACAACTTTACGTTTAACACATGTGGATGCATGAGGACATTTACTGCCGAATTTTAAATAGAATACTTTATTTTAATGGCTGGTCTTATACAAAAATTACTTGCAATCTTCTGTAAATTTAACAAACTTGTTTGTATAGTGCACCATAGGCCTACACTTTATATATATTGAAACCATGGCATGCATACAGTATGTATGTACGAGAGTATACGGATTACATGTATATTGCATGAAAATAAGCATACCTTCAAGATTTATTTGTACAACACCACGCAACATACTTTCGCAGCACGTATGAATGTAAGCTTCGCAACTAAATCAATGAAATAATGTTGTTAATAATAAATAATAATAATTTGATAATACAAATTCATCAAGATATTTTAACCTTCAAACATGCAAGACTAATGCGTACATGACGTGTTCTTTTAGTTGCTTCATTTACGTTTAAGATGTGAATGCAGTAAAATCCATGCATTGCATATGCATGTATATACGTGTATGGTCCCGTCATTTAGGCTTTAGGCTAAGAGTTTTAGCTTACCTTCTTGTCCTAGTGTAAGGTAAGCTCCCCTTCGATTTAGCAATCGAATCTTTTGGAAAATGGGTACATGTATTAAAGCAGCATTGGTTACCCTTACAATGTTTTGTTTTCTTTTGGTAGGATCATGATCGTTGTGAGATACAGTATGTTTGTGCGGGATTCTTTACATTTCAAAATAATGCAAGAACTGCACGCATGCTTGATTCAGAAATTTGGAATGGATATATCCGGATTAACTTTGTTTGCACGCATTGCAAGCAGGGGTATCGTATAAAACCCATATTCACGAGGAATAACATCAATGTAACTGATGTTGTTGTGTGTGCACGAACTCGTCCGTCGCGTGATATGTAGTTATTAAAGGTACGCAAAAAAAAACATTTTAAGCAACAGCATGCATTTAAAACAACAATTATTGCAAAAACAGCTTTATCATTTTTATTGGCTAATTCCCATTCATTCTTAGCGAACTTTATTGTTCTGCAATCAGAACGGAAATGATACATGCACATGTCATGCAATTTTTTATGTTTTCCAAACAGCATGTTGAACTTGTCATAAACGTGTTACTAACAAGAAATTTGGACGTTTTAATATTAAACTTACACATGTTTTAATGTTTTTAACCATGTATGTTGACATGTTTTGATAAAATTTTGCCAAGAGTCGTGAAGTACGATTCTGAGTATTGGTGCCAGTCTTTCTTGTCTTTTTATTATTTTCAATGTGGAAAGGGAAGATATGCGACATTTTTACATATGAATCCATATATAACGATTTTAGAGACCTATATGCATATACAACCGATTTATTGCTTGGAGGTATTGAAATTAGTTCATGCGTTACATATTATGTGCAAAGGTTCAGGATTGGGACACACAAAACAATGTTAGGAAATCAAAATTTATCACATTTTGATATGATGTCATTTTGTATTTCAAATCGCATGCGGTGTTTTCGTCTATATGTATCACATAGAAAAACTGATTAGAAATATAAAAGATGTTACAATATTTAACTAAATATTTCCATGTAACGAAAAAAAAAGTCGTAACAATAATTCTTTTATAATAAACATGTACAGTTGTATAATAAAATACGTTTAATGTGTTAAATCATGCAGTTAAAATGTAATCCATTTGGCTTCAGTATTATATGCAATGAAGTACACGTAAGGAATGTATCAGATCCATTACAGCATATCCATTACAAATCATCATCAAGGATATCGCTTATTTAAAATAAAAATACTAACGTAAATTATTTAGCTTGCTACCGTTGTACAGAGATGCTGAAACAGAAACGGTCAGACAGCTGATATAGTGTTCAGATGTGAGCAAAAAACTTAATAAAAATGTCAGTAATTCCGTTTCTTATGCGTATTCTCAGTTAACTTTTATGCTCATATTTGTTTGTACATGTACATTATGTAGGCATATGGTGGCGCACGGATGTCACGCATGCACTAACGTTGCTGATGATGGCGTGGCAATGTGCATGTTACATTAAACACATGAATTTGAAACCATTGAACAAATAAATGATAATCTGCATGTGTGCTTCGCGAATCGTGGCATAAATTATTAGTAAAATTATTATACAATTTAAATTTATTGCTTGCACAATTCAATTTAAATAAACTGGTTATAGCTCTTTCAAATGTTATGCCCTTGTTGTAATGAATGCTATGTATAGGCCTATGGTTTTTGCTCTATAGATAACATTTTTGAAATTCGCCCTAGACACTATCAAATATATTTTCACATTTTATAGCTTGCTATTTTGATAATTGATTTTTGGCAATTGATATTTACGCAGAATTAACTTTAAGCAAGATTGAAATTATAATGTAAGTATCGGCATTGTGCGATTTTATTCTTTGTTAAAAAAATTAAATTTGAAAAGATGAAAGTATGGTAAATAAAACTCTCAATCCTACTCATTCAAAATAAATGAACTATGCTAAACATTGCAACAAGAGCGATTTGTTTACAAATGAGAATGCAAGTAGTGTGCAGGCATAAATAACAAAATCATTCATGTTTTATCAATTATAGAAAGCCTGCAGCAAACTCATGTAGCAAAGTTTATATGGTAAAAGGATGTGTTAATTGTAGGCCCATGGTCATTAATATAGCATCTGAAATTCGGGAATGATAAGATAAGTAAGTTTGCAATATTTTAGAACTGATATAAAATCTAAATTAGAGTGACGCGTAAATTTCTTATCACTGACATGTTTTGTGTGCATGTCGAAAAAGTAAAGTGTTAAAAAACCGACTTTTTCGTGTCATTTCCATGTAACATTTCCGTAACTATGATAACTTAAGCTATTCTTTAAGGGCGCAAGCATGAGACCTAAAGGCACTTGGCCCATGCATTCATTAAGAGGAAAAATTCAAAGATGTTTTCCGAAGAGTACAAGTACATCGATTTCAAAGAAGAAGGAAACAATCGATAAAATGATTACTTACAGTTTTGCTCGATCTAGAAATTCGCACATTTCCCCCCCGCTAATTTGCATGTCTTTGGCTGAGTGGGCCCGCATTATTTTCCCCGAAGAGTCGAGAAAGCAGATCTCCAAAACAGAAAAGTTTATCAAAATTATTATTATTGCGAATACTTTTGATTGACGGCGCCGGGGGCAGGGAAAGGCGCGGCATGTCAGCGCCCCGCCCTCATTGGATTCCCATAATGAAAAGGCGGAGCCTATTCCGAATCGATCGATTCAGCCGTATCAACGATGGTGGCACGATTACCGGCGTTGTTTTTCGACAGCATGGCAGTTTTTCATCAGCAAGCAGTCTAGGAACAACTGCAAAATATGCGTGCGAGGCGAAATGTTTAGTATCAAAGACGGAAGCGATGGTACGTGGCTTTCTCGTCTTTTTCCGCTGCCTCGACCTGCAGCGCCACTTGCGAGAGAATTAGTAAACTATTTCGAAAAGTGTTTTTTTTTAGTGTCGGCTATTGTGCTTTCACGCGCGCACCTGTCTTTTTTTGTTTGTACACTAATCAACTCCTGAACTGTTGCGGCTAATTTATTGGCGTGTTAATGACGCAGATTTGACTGATCTTCACGATACATTTTCCAGCACAGCTGGGAATTATTTGCATTCAGTGAATGCGAACCTAAATGATGGATAATAACGGGATTCTGCACAATTTTTAAGGATATGGATAACGTTGATGGTGCAAATATCGAACAAAACCTAACCTGGTAAAAACAAGCTTGCTTGGTTTAAAGTACCAACAGTAAAACATCCTGTGCACTGCTTCAGTGTTTTGTATGTTTTCAAATATAATAAAAAAAATCGTTAGTTGTACCTTTTCGATGCTTATAGAGATGCTTTTAGGGAAAGTGAATTAATTGGGATCTAAACATGTCTAAAATATATCTTTGCAAGCAAAATATCGCTAAGTTTTCATTAATTCTATATCCCAACTTGGCGAATTATATACATGTCAGTTATACATCATTAAAATCATTTGAACATGTATAACTTAATTGGAGGCAATATATAGCGACAATAATTTACGCAGTAATGTGTTTCAAGTAGCCTATACGTATACATGCAGTTAGTGTAAGTTTATTTACAACTCCTTTATATTGCTGGGCCTTTAAAATTCTTATCATGTATTAAATCACATTTAATTTAATCGCCCATTAATTTCATCCAAGGTCTGCACAACTGAGCATGACTTTTTCAGCTTTGACGTCAAGGCTGCTATACGCTTCATTAAAATGTTCATGGCGTTCATCGATCACAATCTGTGAATATAATGACCTGATATGTCTACTGTCATATTTCATGCGTTAATGTATTTGGAATCTTGTAATGCATCGATGCTTCTTCAGTTGAATGTTGCATACATTTTTACGACATTCATCCTGCTGTTTCTTTTCTGGCATTTTTTTTACAATGTATGATATTCGTTACAGTCCTTGCATCCACTTATTGTCTGATGTGTAAAAAATGTTAATTTCTGCAATAAAAAGTGATATTTAATGGTTAATAACATCTACTGCACATATATACATATATACTCACAAATTCTACACTTATTCTTTTTAAATATTTAAACGAACCCTGAAAATAATTTTAGTTTACGATGATTACATCGTACAGCGGGTCTACTGCTTGCAAATATGAAATTCCGGAGGGCGGTGTGAAGCGGATGTCAAAATGTTAAGATTTGTAAGTCGTAACGAAATTGAGCCTTACAAGATTGCAATATTGCATAAAATTATTTTCGTTTGTATTGTTAAATAAGAAATGTTTTCAAACCATAGAACGTCACAAGACGTACCGGTATATTGCAGATTTGAAAATCTATTCAATAAAGATAGACGCTCACGATCATTAGAATCAATGCATGCACATTTAATTCACGTTTTTATAAGTGTGCATTTCTAATTACGTATCTTCATCTAGCTTGTTTTTATTGAAGGTCCATAAAATGTGTGATCACTTTTCGACGGGCTGTCGATGATTAATGATTAACGAGCTGCGAGTGTCTATTCGAAATTAAATTTAGCACGTTTATTATAATACAACCGAATCTATAGCATATCTTCGATAAATAAAACCTAATTATGCAGTCATAAAGGTGTCTTTTTTTCTGTAAATTGATTTTGAACTGATCATAAAGTTCATTAAACCTGCGGAAATCAAGATGAAACGTTTCATATGCTGGTGTTTATCTCGGACCAGATTTAAAATCAGCGAATTTTACAGTAAATGGCGTTTTATTTTATCCCGTTTTACGCGATGACAAGGTAGGCACAATATAGGCATTAATAGTTTTTTTGCCTTGTATTTTGCGAGAGAGGAAAGAAAAGCAGCCGACTCGGAGATACTCAATTTGTTTTATATTACCGTAATTAAAAGGAGCTGTTTCTTTATTCATTTACATTAAACTTGATTATGTTAAAATATTGCGCTTGATATGATGCCGAATTTTACCTCGTGGCAAATATGCCAAATATAAATGTGGCTTTCTTCAGTAATTCCATAATACCATAAAACATAATTCATAATTCCATAACACAGTATAACCATATTACATTATTATATATGTACTTATAATTTCCAGCCGCCTACATCGGTATGTTTCAGTCAACAGAACATCACTGAAACACTGATAGAGCTGGTTCTAACTAAAAATTTTACTTTCATTTCGATATCTATGCTTTTTTCACTTCTAGTGTCCTGGTGGCATTTCAATATGGAATGAAGCGAGTATAGTATATCAGTCCCACTTCTTTCACATAAAAAATAGCAGATGTTAACTGAATCTTGCGATTTTTGCCAAATTTAATCGACTTGCAAATATATCCAGGTGATTCATGAAAAAAGTGTGTATACTGTGTTATTTAAGGTACTGTATATCCATCTTTTAAAAATTGCCTTATCCGTTTGGACATGGACATTTAAACATTCCTCGTTATAGTAAAATTACAACAAGAGCAAAATCACAGAATTACTGGAAAGAAACATAAAAATCGGTGATTTTCATTCAAGATAATTTAAATTCTACATATACAGTAGATTAATTTACAATAATTTTACAGTTAATTAATGTCGTAATTGTGTTTAACGCATACTCTTCGCTTGATAATTCTTGGTAAAATATCATTTCAATCTTTACAGACGATCACTTGAACCACACATACTACACATGTATTTTAACTTATAATGATGCAATATGAGTTGAATTGCAATGTGTTTTGGCCAATTAGCAGCTTCTCGATTGATGTAATTTGGATGTTATCAAAGTATCTGTTTGAAATATGGCATGTTAATACATGTATTTCTTTAAAATATTAATACATTGTAAGATACAGTCCTTGTAATATTATTATTAAATCCTATCTTTGATATATTGAAAATTAATTATTCATTTGTACAGTCTACCAATTAAATGTTCAATTTTATAAGAGTTGAAGGTACATGCATATTCACTATCTCTTTATTTCAGAGTGTGGGGGTCGATGCTTGTTTGACACCGTTTTTTAACCTCCCATTATGAAACATTCGTTTAAAAAAGAGTCAATTATTACCAGCAAAATTTGCAGCATTTATATAATTGACCTGGAGAAAGCAGGAAATGTATGTCAAGAGCACGGAAAACAAAAACTATTGTATTCGTGCAAGACAAACCAAAATGGACACATCTTTTAGCATCACTGCACGCAATTAAAAGTTTCATCCAATTAAATCCTTCATTAAAAAATAAAATGTTTTGTATCTTTTACTGTTTGCAAAATACGCCAACTTTGCTGGCAGAATTGAATTTATGAACGACAGATCAGAACTAATAATGTTCATGGTGTGCTATCGTCATTAACATTTTGTTAACAGTAAAATCATTTTAATGGAAAATTAGCGTTTGAATTGTTTAATATATATCGGCCGTCTAGCAAAATGGGCTTCAATTGAAAGGCATTATGGGAAACGGGATTACTTTGATTGCATGCAAAAACGTCCTGTTGACAGTTCAATGCCTATTAAAACTGCATAGGCCTATTATTAATTAATCTACTGTTTCTCTGAAACAAACAATATGCGAAATGCAAAAATGGGATTCATGCACATTATGGATCTCAAAAGAGAATGTCCTTCACCCACAAATGTCCTTCTTTTATAGTTTACACTAATTCACGCACACAAAGTCAGATGTCAACCAATCAGAATGGACTTAATGTGGAATCAATGGTGGTACTAATTCAATTAAATTTAGTACTCACAGAACTGTCAGCAAGATTATGCCACATGTGATAGGGAGTGTTATTCATGAACCCTATTAATTTGGCAGTTACCATGTGTCACTGCATGAGGGTGTATGGGCACCATTGAATATTTTGCTAAATTGAATTCCTGTTAGATTAAATACATGCATAGTATATCATTTACATGATATACTGTATTTGAATATCTTATGACATACATAACATAACACCAAAAGTATGGTTCTAATTGGGCTCACTTCCATGGTTTTGTTGAATTGCATCCTTCAACAAAAAAGGATTTCCTGGCAAAGTATTTTTCTGTGCTTATCACACAATGCAATTTTAAGAATATGGCACGCATTTAAGAATAGGCTGCTCTGAAGAGTATGTCTAAAACGATTGTATTACCACTATGATGTAAGATTATTTCATTGTGGGCGTTAATGTTGTCTTTAATTTAAAATGATCTCCTTTTCGAGTTTACAAAAAAGTAACTTCCTTATAAAATGTGATTTGTGTACGCTTCCTTATAAAAATGATTTGTATACTGCCTCAATGTGACACGTAAAAATATCACATTATTTGCCTTATCTAACAATTTTAGCTCTTAAGTTTGTCTTGAAATTGGAGTTGAGGACAGAAAATTATTTATGCTTAATTGCTAATGCTAAAGTACGGTACGTGTAGACGTCTCTGTAAACGAAGATGGCCGATTAAGGAAATTGGATATACGGGTCGACCCGTGCGTCTATAAATTTGAGACAAATATTAATATTAATAAAATATGCTATTATGTTGACGAAAAAAGTACAGGAACCCTGACAACCCCATTGTAATGCAGTTAATAACTTGGACATGACGGCGCCAAGCACGCACGTTTTATAATCCGTCCCACAGCTCTACCAGACGTATCAAACTGATCGCTCCTTGTGATAAAACGCCATCCTCATGGTGTAATTGGAATTAACCCTTTGTGAGCTCGCAATCGAGGAAATTGACTTCGAGAAATTTGATAAGGTACCAAAGTTCATTTACAGAAATTTGAACAATGCAAAAATTTATTCGCTAATGGCCAATCTGCAAATCCAATTAGACCGTGGTATTTAATGGGAAAGTAATGTTACTGAAGGTCATAACTATTAAAGTCTTCCTGGGCAAGGATTGAATCAATTTCACCACAAAAGTGATTTCTAAAGGATTGCCAAAATTCCAATCATTTCAAAGTAAGCAATCTAAATCTACATGTATAATGCGGGAGGCAAACGTTTAGCAGCACTGCTTCAACGCAATAATTGCAGCTTCTTAATATCATTCCTATAGACATCTACAGTGCATTCCAAAACATCTTAAAGGCAAGAACACAGTGTAAATATTGCTCAAGTGGCATGTAAGTTGCAATGTTTACGTTTATCTGTAGTTTTATTGCATGCTTACAGTTAAGTGTAGAAATACATGCAGGTACATGTATGGTAATACCTGGCTAAGAGTGCAACGTCGATTCATTTCCATTATAATGTCAATAATCTAACGTTTGACGTTTTATTTTTTGGTCTGTGAATTAAACACGCGCATAACAGTGCTTCGATCTACCACACATTTGCTATGTTGTTTCTCTCCCCCTCTTTCTCTTCACAACTTTAGCTCTTAATCATTGTCAAGGGAAAAATATCTGTCAATTTCCTTCTCCCTAGGAGGCCTTTTTACCTTTCGAGAAATTTGAGCTAATCACTCATGAGTTGTTAAGACAAACATCATGAGCTCAACTGCTTAATTATACTTTTCTGTTGAAAAATCTTTATCTGTGTCCGGGCTTGGTCTAAACTGATGTCTCAGTTTGATCAGGAAACATCGTTCTGAACGCTGGAGTAGTCAAATTGGCCTGTTTCTACTTCTGTAGAAGTAGAATGCGATTTTAAGCTGCATGCACCAACTAACCACAAGCCATTACCTCACAAGGCACTGGCTTGTTAATTTACGATAGCTAACTGGGCGAAGATGAGTGGCCTCGAAATGTTTCTGGCCGCAGACCCCTTAGAACTAACATTAACGTAACATACACACATTGAATACATTTTCAGTAATCGATAAATAAATATAAATTGATTCGGGCAATCTTGCGCAATGGACATCCACATGGGGTACGCACACCATGCTTTGGAAGCGCCTACATTGAAAAAAATACTTAAAACAATTGTACAGTATTTCTTAACTATCTTCGCAAACTTTGTTTCACTGTATACATTCGTAAAAGTACTACTTCGTGATCGAATATTTTCAGAACAATTACTTTGAGATCCTTTTGATTGCATTGTGTCTAGAAAATATACCTTGTAGAAATGGGGATAATGTACCCATCAGGGATTTTTTTTATTTAAAAAAATGTGATCAATTTCATTATTTAAGGCTTTCAGTTTTCCTTACATTCTGGAATATTTACCCTCACGAACATTTCGAAATCGTTGTTAATAACCAAGTGGTAATATCAATTCCATTCAACGTAACTCAGTACCCAACTGCATGTATTAGTAAGTGAATTAGTATAGGAGTTGTTCGGTAGATTCCAGCAAATTGTGTGGACAAAAGCATCATGGCTAAATCAAATATCTTGTGGCGTAAGGTTATCCTTTGGAAGAGAATTCCTGCGTCTAAATATAGCATGCAAAAAATAACACCAATAGTATGGATAATTTCTAGGAAAAGTAAATTTTACTTCACGTTGGTATATCATTTTTAACAAATTGTCATTTGAACGAAATTATTTCTTAGATAACTTAAAAATATCTTGTTGACATTTCAAACCAATTGTAATGTTTTTTATGTTTTATACTAAGTTGTGATCGAAATGTGCAGTGATGGAATTATTATACTACTGTAAAACGCGACAAAAATGAAATTGTGGAAACAGCAAACACTAAATGACATCAGTTAAAAATTAAATGGTTGCTATATTGCAGAAGAAACTGCTTTTCAACTGCTAAAACACGGTTGTGTCGCCTATTTCTACTGTACGCGCTTACATTCAAAAACATCAATCACATCTGAGCAACAAAAACGTTTCAACTCTTTGTTGATAGTATACACTTGGCTTAACTATTGTGAAATTTAGGACAAGCACTGCAGTAACGCAATAATTTTGCAATTGTTCTAAAAATGAGTAAAAGTGTTTTTTCTAAAAAGGAACCGAGCGAATTAAAGGCCACCCATACAAGTACACTAAGGTAACATTAGTCATGAACATCACGTGCCAATTAATTTATTAGTCTGCCAATATATATGCAAATAAAAAGACAATTACGTTTGTACATTTTTTACTTAAATAAATTGGCGAATCATTAAAGGTGTTCCCAAGGAAACAGGGGATTGGTTTCCGTCCACTATGACTTCCTCTCTCACTCTTCACTGAACAAAACAAAATATAGCTCGTCTTGTTGTTTGCATTTTTGTACAAAACATTCTCAGACTATATGCGATTCGACTTCAGACTTCCATTTCCCCCCTGTATTTAACAGTGGTAATACATACATGTCGTTTTGGGGTGGGTGTGGGATCCGGTTTTAAGGTGCAAATAGAAAATGCTAGCCCACAGATAAAAAATATTTATCAAATAATAAGTTTAATCGGTTTATTCTGTATTCAGTGTTTAAAAAGGCAAACAATAGCGACTTCAGTTTCAGAGAATAATGCAACTAATACCTAAAATGTATTACATGTAAGTAGCCTATATAATTTGTATCTAAAGTGCTTGTAATCTAGTGTTGAAACATGAGTTTTAAGATTATATTACCATAATTGTACCCCATTATTGTTTCTTCTTTCATATTTCTTATATCTAGATAATCTTGTTGTTATATTTTGTGAATAGATGCATGCAATAAAACCCGCTTCATCAGGAGCAGGAATTCTTTCCAGATTTGTAGAAAAGCTCGAGGTATTATGGGTCGCTGTAAATGTCGAATTAACACGCATATTCAAGATATTCAAGAACAAAAACTGATGTATTAACTTGCGTACTAAATGACACTTCACGGACATGACATCGAACCTCTTGACTGAATCATCTATATTTACGATTAATCGATATTTGACCATATAAGTGAATATCCCACATTGAATTTCAAAACGAGGACAAATTCAGAAATTATTGTATATGGGGAAAAGGGTGCGAAGTGTGTGCTATAAAATAAATACTGATTTTTATATCGCAATTTTGCATCCTTTCATAAATGGCAGTGTCAACATGTGCAACGTTTACAGTGAAACACGTGTGGGTAAACCACACTATTTTTTGTAGAGAAAGGGAAATCAACCGTTTGGTGTGGAAAATAGTCCTTTGCCAGGTTGATTTGTGCCAACCGGGATTTGATCGTATTTTCAATTGCCACTTGCAGACGGCCTGCCCAGTCTGTACGTGTATGCACCGAAGAACAAACACCCTTTTGCAATTACGCACAAATGCGAATCTTCTGCGCTGGACCTACTGCAGCATTGTAATCACGCAGCTGATTCGGGCCAACGAAACAAAGGTTTCATTTATCAAATGGAAACTAATTTCAACGAAATCTTCGCGTGCTCCTTGCCATGCTGTCAGATCAACAGCTGCCAGAGATGTAATTAATATGTTGGGTCACGAATACCTGAATAGTATCATGTGTTTACACACACTCTTACACCTTCCCCCAGCCCGAGTTGGGCGAGGGGGTGGCTGCACCCTTGAGGAGGGGGAGGAAGAAAAAAAGGTCTTTGCGAAATGAATTGCACGTGCATGCCTAGATGCGCAGTGGTGCACGATTCTATCCCCACGGAGTTAATAGGATGTAAAGTTATTACTCAGGAAATCGTAATGCGTGGACCACGAATTTCATGTTTACCGTCCGTACGCGTCTCCTCCGCTCCTTCGCGCCCTCTCATTTCTTTTTGTAGCCCGGTTTGTTTGTGCCGCTGTCTTACCTTGGCGCGTCATTTATCACAATCGATCATTTTCTTTCATGATCCTGATTGTAATAACAGGTCGGGGAAATGCATATCTCCTGGCTGGAGCGAATGTCCACTCGCCGAGTAGGAATTGCGTTAATTTTGGCGAAGGATTTGGCATTCCATGTCCTGGTGGTATGCTATCCTGGCTCAAGCACTGAGATTCCAGCAAATGGCTTTAAGGGCGGTGAACTAACACTTCGTCGTGAATTAACACATTAATCGCATGTGAAACATGTAGGGGTGTATGTGAATGGTATGCATGTTTTGAATTTGAAGATGATTTCGTATGGTATTTAAAAATTTCAATAGAAGACTTACTTAACACTGGGCCAAATCTTTCTTCTGAGACAACACAGTCTATATCAAATTCGTAGTTTCAAGGATATATTTGAATCTGTAAATCACGCAGTTGTAGTTACTTGACCTAGGTTATATCGAGAATGCAACTTACTTTTTATAAAACATTATATGCACATTATATGCGGTGTTATCTATGTTCTATGCAGCGAAACATGTTAACCTAGCGTGTACTTAAATAAACGAACCACATGAACAATTTACCACCTAGTCTGCATGTTTACAGGTATTTTTTAATATTAAAAATAAATATTAAAAAAATCGATGAACACGTCCAATACTTGCACTTTAAGTATTTGTGTATGTAGGCTACTTATTTTGTGCTTAGATATTGGCAAATATTTCACCACCGATGACCACATTTACATTGTTAAAAAAGGAAAGTCGTGTTAACGGTTTTACTCTTTGATTGCTTTTATGAATAATTGCGAACGTTTGTCTAATCATCAGAATCATTATGCAGCGACTAGGTGGTGCCATTTTCAGGTGTGTTTTTTCTACTTCTCATGCAGACCCACTCCCTATGTCCGCCTTTTTTGTTTCAATTTTTTTTTCATCCCCTCGCATGCATGATACGAGTACATTACACTTGGATCGCTCATGGGTTTTATTTTCAAAAGCATTAGCCGACTGTCGCCTAATTACGCTTTTGGCGTTTGGATTTTGAATGATGGACATCCTAAAAAACCAATCCCAGCGTGCAATTAAAAGTATTAAGAGTTAAGCACTTGAGAAGGTGAAAAGGCAAAAGCTGAAAATTACCCAGGCATGGGTTCAGTTCGGGCACCGGTAACTGTTATTAGCCCTCTCGCACGACCGATCTTAATGCTTTGAACTTAGCATCAATTTGTTTCCAGCTTGTAATGTATTTTGCAATACATGCATATATGATCCTAATGGTGGTTTTAGCACTGTAATTTTAATTTAGCGCTTTGATAATATTTGGCGTTTTTTTTCAGGCATGAATCAGTAGAATGAATGAGTTGCCCACTATAGAACTATTTTGTGTAATTTAAAATGTTTCGTTAATTTATATTCAAATAGATAAATAATACAGTGAAACCTCCGAATACCGGACACACGCGGGACCGGACCTTTTGTCCGTTATTTGGAGGTGGCCGTTATTTGGAGGGGGAGAGGAAAGTAAATTTTTATTTTTGAAAAAAAAAACATAAAAAAATTAAACTAAAAGAAATACATTTAATAACTTTGATTTATAATAGGAGTAAATGTTTGATATTTTAAAATCTATGCAATTCAGTTTTATT
>JAQIXS010003309.1:0-18559 GCA_034700785.1 Rossiulus vilnensis
GTTTTTTTCAGAAGTGGGTTTTAAAACCTGGACGTCAAAACGAAGTAATGAGAGAAAAGGGTGTTTCGAACGTTCTAATGCGGTGCCATACATGTGGCACATACGACTGTTTGGCAACATTTCGATAAAAAAACCACATTACACGAGGTACGTAATACTTTGGAAACAATTATAACAGGTTTCATCGTTGAATTTGTTAAGGTGCAATTTTAAGGACTTTTTTAAACGAATATTTAGGGACTTTTCATTGTTTTTAGTACTTTTTTTTTTTGTCTATTAGGGCTTGTCCGCAATCCCCGCTCACCCAGAAAAGTCGATTTCGTGGCGCTTGGTGAGTTATGGTTTGGCACCGGTCGCGATCGGGCGCGAATTTCGAAAGCTAGGCTATTCGAAGAGAAATTTCCATGAAATTAAATGGATTTTGGAAGCCTCTGGATTTAAACCCGGGTCGGGTCTCGATTTAACTTCTTTCTTGGCACAGTTCGAGCCCAAATTTTTTTTGGGGGTTCCGTCCTTGACACAGCGCCATCTTATCTGGGGGAGGAGGGGATGAGGGTCAAACTTTTTTTTGGGGGGTGAGAAACTGAAAATGTATTTTGGCATGGGTTAACGTCGCCCGAAGCACTCTGGGCCCGGGGCGACGGAGGAGACTCAGGGGTGAAGCAGCTCGAAATAACAACCCATGAAACCCCGTTTCCTCCTCCAGGGCCAAAACGAAATCTTGTTAACTGGGTTAAGAAGTAAGATTTCCTTTTTTTTATATTATTTTTGTGTGGTTTTTTTTTGGGAGGAAAAGAATGTCCTCCCCGTTAGCGAAACGTATTCAGTGAAACCCGTTTAAATTGACCGCCTGCCTACTTTGACCACCTGCTCGCATCGACCGATTTTTCTCACTGACGTCAATTTTCATGTGATCGGAATTTCACGTTGAGCAAAATCAAATTCCACAACTATTTAAAAAAACAACGTAATCTTAATTTTTGTTATCAAAATAATCTTAAAAACTTAATAAATACACGTTCGTGTAATTCTGAAATGAAAGCGACGATAATTTTAACGTTATTTTAGGTGTGAAATTTGGGGGGGGAAAGGAAATTGACCACCTGACTAAGGTGACCAGGTTTCATTATATAATACATGCAGTGAACATAAAAAGTTAATAATCATCACTTACATTTCAAAATTACGTGCACGTGTGTTTATTAAGTTTTTATTTAAGATTAAGTACATTTAATGGAAGTGTGGAATTTCATTTTGGTCAATATACGAAGAGTTGCTATAGATCGTATCTATTGGTATGGAGGGACCTCCAAAAAGTGGTCAATGACCACTTTTAATATAATATACATATAGTGAAACCTGGCTATGGTGACCACCCACGATATAGTGACCAATCAAGGGACCGGTTAAAATTTCGTTCTTTAAATATTGATCAGTGAAGAAAAAACAACGTAAATTCAAATAAAATATTAGTAAATTTAATACTGCACCATGTGACACCGAATAATGTTTACGATACAAATTCTAGGAAATGAAAGATCAATATTGATCGCGAAATGTAATTTCATGAACTTTGTAATTCCGGTACTGTATGGCATCAGCAAAGTCAAATCTTCTATAACTTCTATTTAAAGAAATTGAATCTCAATCACAATAGAATATTAAATAATGAAATTTATAAATCCACGTGCGTGTAATTTTTTTAATGAAATTAACGATAATTTACTTTTTTTTCTACATATATTTATTGATCACCTGATCAAACTCAAGTTGATCGATTTTGTCCGGTCCCTTGAGTGGTCACCATAGCGAGGTTTTTCCTGCATTTAGAAACAGCGGTCAGAAATAAAAGGAACTCCGGAAAAATATTCAAGGAAATTTGAAGGCTCATGAAAATATCGCTTTTTAAACCAAGTCAAACAAGCGAAATAACGTTTTAAAATTAATTTATATACGCACTGCTTTTTAATTACACCTACTGTAAGAAAGAAAACGAGCGAATAAAACGGTGTAAGTGCCACGTTTTAGGAACAACTGGAATTAAATCAATTTCGCCAATGTTTCGATCATTTCGAGCACCGATTGGTACGACGACTGGAAAATAAAAAAAATAACAACAAAAATAACAAAAAACACGAAGGTCAAGGCGCTGATATCGGACCACGCAGGACGGCGCATGCGCACAAAAGACGCCTTTTATAGAACGCAACTCGTTGCATTAATAATTCAGGATATTATGGAGCATTAATATTAATATGTCGTTTTCATTTTCATTTTATTTTTTGATAAGTCCGAGAGGACCGAAGGGGGGTTGGAAGAGCTACTTTTATCCATTATTTCGAAATTATTGATTTCTTGTTTTTCAGTTATTAAACTATTTATGTTGTCCTAACAATAACGTAGCCATTGATGGTTACGATAACAAAGCTGTCTGGTCACACTTGAGCGATTTTAAATTTTAAATTTTTTATTCCCCCTGACTTTTATTGTTTTTACAGTGTCATTCATAGACAGTCTTTCGATAAGAAATTTGAATCTGAAAAATTTCGAAATATCTAGAATTGACGAAGAATTTCAGTATATTTTCAGAATGTTCAAGATCAAAACTCAGCTCCAGTATAATTCAAACTAAGAACCAAGAATAATTCCAGGATTTCCAGAATTAAATCCAGAATCAAAACTAAGATCCAGTACAATTCTAGGATTTCCAAAATCAAAACTAAGATCCAGTATAATTCTAAGATTGCCAGAATCAAAACTCAGCTCCAGTATAATTCAAACTAAGAAACAAGAATAATTCGAGGATTTCCAGAATGAAATCCAGAATCAAAACTAAGATCCAGTATAATTCTAAGATTTCCAAAATCAAAACTAAGATCCAGTATAATTCTAAGATTTCCAGAATCAAAACTAAGATCCAGTATAATTCTAAGATTTCCAGAATCAAAACTAAGATCCAGCATAATTCTAGGATATCCAGGATCACACTTATTCCAGGATTCCCAAGATCAATATTTAAATCCCCACTGTCACGCAGATGATACATTTTTTTCGTAAATATTTCAATTTTTTTTAATCAAAATCTTAAATTAAGATTACACGTCGCCTAATCCATAAAAATTCAAGGAATTCAAGGAAATTCGTAACTCACCACCAGTTTCATTATGAATTATTAGGGCGTCCCCCACAAACTTATTATTTACGCAAAAAAAAACTGATTAAAAAATTACCACAATGAGTGAAATAACACGAAATCCAATTACATAAGGCGTGATTTAAAATTTTATGAAATGTTACTTCAGGAACAAACAAAAAAAAAATGGGAAAATCACCGTAAATCAATAAAACAGGTGGTTCGTTCTTTTAATTAAAAGAAAATTTTACGAAAAAAAAAAAATTCCTCGATAATTGATATTTATGGCTTTCAGTAATCGGAAATATTAATAATGAAGGAATTTTCGTTTTGTTTTCAATTTGATTAAAAGAACAAGTAGGCCTAACGAGTCTTGATTAATACTCTTTGATTTCGTATAATTTTCCTGTTTTTTCAACCCCTCTGAAATTACAAAAATTAATATCATTTCTTCTATCAGTACTGTCTCCAAGTTGAATAACATTTATCTGTTTTTCACACATAAAAAAGCCACCGAAATGTCAAATATAAAATTAAGTTTTGCCAAACTTAGAACTTGTCCTTGTGATTGAAAACCAGACGTCATGAAATTTGAAATCTTTTATTCGCGGACGAAGAAAAACTATAAAAGAGACATGTCTTTTGTCAGAGTCCAGAGCTTTTGTCACACTGACGTCAACGAATATATATTTATATATATGCATATATCGTTAATTTCATTAAAAAAATTACACGCACGTGGATTTATAAATTTGATTATTTAATATTCTATTGTGATTGATATTTCAATATCTTTAAAATAGAAGTGATAGAAGATTTGACTTTGCTGATGCCATACAGTACTGGAATTACAAGTTCGTGAAATTACATTTCACAATCAATATTGATCTTGAAGTTTCAAGAATTTGTATCGTAAACATTATTCGGTGTCACTTACATGTACATGATGAAATTAAGAAAAGCACCAGGCTTATGGGTGCAGTATTAAATTTACTAATATTTTATTTGAATTTACGTTGTTTTTACTTTACTGATCAACATTTAAAGAGCTTATGAAATCATTTTTTTAAAAATAATGCATTCTCATTAATGCAAATAATGATTACATATATACGTTAATTTTTTTTTGTGGTAAAAATACATTCCTATACAGAAAATCCGTACTCATTGTTGTCCTCGTATGACAAACGTTAAAAGATGGTTTCACATGAATTCATTATATTCTTCACATTCTTCAAACTATTTTTGTTGATTGAAAAATGCGTTGTATAAAAATATAGCCTATATATGTGTGTGTTTCACGTCAATTCAGTGTATTGTTTCGAAGTATCAAAAATAATTCCGGATGGGAATGCATTCTTATCACACACAAATTTTTTTTTTGAAAAATAAACAATGCAATACAATTGTGCCTTTTTTATACAAAGCATTTTTCAATCAAGACAAATAGTTTGAAGAATGTGAAGAATATAATGAATTCATGTGAAATCATCTTTTCACCTTAGTCATACGAGGAGAAAACTGAGTGCGGATTTTCTGTATACCGGTAGGAATGTATTTTTACAAACTGCTATAAACTGTATTTTTTTGACTGCTATAAACTGTATTTTTTTGACTGCTATAAACTGTATTTTTTAGACAGCCATAGACTATTTTTTAAATTAAAATCTCGATTTGCTTTCACCACGCAATAATTTATTTTTCGCCATCGAATTTAGGGCCACCCTGTACGTCCGCCAAGGGCAGTACAGGGTGCCCCAAGAAATCCACACGCTTGCTTTTAGTAAACAAACCAGAAGTGGTAATGTGGCTTCACCAGCCCCAGACGCTATCGAAAAACGACGAATTTACGTAATTTCGAAAAACCGAATCATCCTCACCCCTTTAAAAAAAAAAGTTTTAAAAAAAGGGTCAAGTTTTTTGGGGGTTTTCGGCCGGAATCGAGGCCGCGATTGTGGCAGAGCCGCTCTTCGATCCCCGGTTTCGCAACGCGGGGACGGCGACCGGTACGGGATATTGACATCAATAGTGTTGTTGCTAATTGAGCTGAAAATTAGCCAAGTGCAGAGAGATGTTTTTTTTTTAAACTGTGAAAGGAGGCGTAGGCCTAGACGTGAGCGGGCGATCGTCAGCGCTTTGGACCAGGCCAACTTTAGCACACCTAAAAAGACGATCGGACGACTCCCCTCGGGACAGACGGAGAAATGTTGAATAAAAAAAACTCGTTTTCACGTACCTTATCGGACGTATCCAGGCGAAATTGAGGAGTACTCCGAGCACCGAACCACTACCGTCAAAATCCGAATTTGGAATGAGACCGAATTCCGAAACGAAGAGATAGAACGAGCGCTAATCCTAACCACGTAGCCTACGGGGAAATGGAAGCCGTGCTGTCGACGTGCGCGGCCGGGATTTCTCTAACAAGATCCCCAACGGTGATTATTATTCTTAGCGTTAAAATTGTATGAAAGTACGAATATTAGAAATATGTATTTTTTAAAAATTAATTAATGGAGATTAATCTTCGCATTAGAAAGCGAAACGAATGCAGAAAATGCTAGCGGAATAGTTTTTAGGTGGGATTTGGAAGGCGTTGGCAAATACAAGGCTGAGGGATTTGGCAGCACTGGCACTTTGATCCCATAAGGCATCGCGTCGAAACAAATGCTGGCTACAGGGGGTCACTGAAGTCTAGGAGTACAGGGTGAGGAGAAAGTCCAGTTTGCCACAAAATTTGGTGAATTTTTAAGTTTTTGGATGCAGATAAGGGCGTCTGGGCGCCTACTGGTTTTGCAACTGCAAATTTCATGACTTTAGAATACTTTTAAAAATGTGTATGGATTCAAAACACGTCCATTGAAATTAGTATGGCGCTTTTATACTTAATTGCATGCACATCATGTAAAATTACCTTAGGATTACAAAGGGGAACTTTATATGTCAGTATTATTGTAGATGGCATCAATGGAATGAAATACGCAGCGAGTCGATGAAATGAAAGAAAAATCCATGACCCCTCCATGATTTGCCATGACTTCCAGAAGAAGAAGTGAAATTAGAACTGGTACACCGTTTTGGTTTGCATCTATAGATTTTATTCCGTACGATATATATCTTAATATACACTATTTTTAAAAGTCCGCGCATTGGTAGAACAGCCACGACGGAACTATTGGGGGATAATTCACAACATTAGATACAAAAATAGGCCTCGGCACGACGCTTCTTTACAAATTCGTACAAAAAATAACCCGCTCCCGATACCTTTCGCGATATTCAACCCCGAATCGAAAGAAATGCGCCCCGAAAAACCAAAGCCGATGAAAAAACACGAATTAAAACTTAGAGAACAGAAGAACGCCTTTCCTTTTGGCTAAAACTAGTCTTCGACCAAAAAGGGTAAGGAAAAAAATCACAGAACTTAGAAAGACCGCAGAACAGCACTCGACACGCAGCGCCATCTCGAGACTAGAACCGTAACACGCAGAAGCGCGCGCCATCACGAAGGGCCAGACCACGATATCAAGGCGAGCCAAAGGGGTTGCCCACAAATCAATAGACGAACAGGGACGTTCCCTTCTCCAGGTGCCAGCGCCATCTATGATGCTTTAGCGGCAACAGACACCTTCGCGACTTTAGCACCATCTATGATGTTTTAACGGCAACAGATACTTTCGTGATTTCAGCGCAATCTATGATTATTTAGCGGCAACAGATACCTTCGCAACAATAACGCCATCTATGATGCTTTAGCGGCAAACGACAACTTCGTGACTTCAGCGCCATCTATGATGCTTTAGCGGCAACAGATACCTTTGTGATTTTGGCGCCATCTATGATGTTTTGGCGGCAACAGACACCTTTGTGACTTCAGCGCCATAACGTGGACTTAACGGTCCTTCAACGGTCAAACTGTTCAGCATCCTTGGAAACACACTCATGACAAGCAGCATCGCAATCAAGATTCCTAGTCCAGCGGTTGTGCCGAAAGCAACAAAGATGGCGCTGCGATCTCCCGTGGATGAACCACCAGTGGCAGCCTTTTGAGATTCGGGGGTTTCACCGGGTTTCAAAAAACACAAAAAAATGAACTAAAGACTGAAACGAACGGAACAAAATCTCCCTCCCATGTCCAGCAGGCAGCACGAGTTGACCGCGCTGAAAATGCCCGAAATTACGCTAAATGGATGAGCGAAGCGAAAGAAGACATAAGTTTGAAGATAGCCGATGGCAGGCGGAGTTCAGGATCTTCGTGCTCGTGGCGCAAGACGGTGGGCTAGTCGTGTGGTGAAATTGATCGGCGATCAAGACGAGGAGAAATCTCTTAGAAATTGTCAGTCGTTCCTAATTTAGTTTCAGAAAATTTTGCAAAATGATTTATCGGACGACCTCGACGGCACTTACACCTTTCTTTTTCTCATCGTGATCATCCGCGTTTTCCTTTTAAATTTTTTTTTTTAAGAAACAACGAATTTCTGAACAAAGATTACCAAAAAATCTGAAGTTCTTGGACTGATCCGCGATCTTGCCTCTTAGATCCGCGAAAGGCCCGAGACCACCACGGCACCTTGCGTCTTCGCAGACTTACTCAGAAAAATTAAATATATCGGGCAATGCGTTCACCTCGTACCTTCAGAAAATTTGCCAAAACTGTCCATCGGTCGAATACCTAAAGCCAATTCCATGACTTTTCAAAGACTTTCCCCACATGCGTTAGTTAATCGGAGTTAGTTAATCGACCAGCAATGATCACCAGGCATCCAATATTTTTATTTTAAGCTAAAATCTTGCTTTTTTTTTCTCCTCCCGATGACACATTTCGACTAGTAACCATCGCGAGGCACGAATGCGCAAAACCATCGTTTACAATTTTCGGGTAAAAATAAAACCGGGTTCGGGCTCCGCGCATCCGTGGCCTCGTTCGTCCGGTAGTCCGAGAACCCCGATCCACCTCGCTCCACCAGCTAGACCACCGAAGCGCACGAAAGCCGCGCAAAAAAAAAAGCCCGTGGGCTGGCGGTCGGACATCTCCGGCTCCATCCCTCTCTCACACATTCTTGCTGTTGTTGACCTCCTCCTGGCTCATGAGCGGCAGCACCTGGACCAGCTCCGCGATGCCCTGCTCGATGCTCACCGTGCTCTGGAATCCGAGCTTCCGGACCTTGGCGTAGGACACGGCGTAGTCCCGCTTGTCCTTGTCCTCCCCGTGGCTCGACTCCGCGATGACCAGGTCCGGCACCAGCCTCTGGATCTCCATGGCGGCCTCCACCTTGGACAGGTTCATGCGCTCGTCTCCCACGTTGAACACCTGGCCCCGGAAGGACTCGTAGCGCTCCAGCGCCAGGATGAACGCCCGCGCGATGTCCTTCACGTGCAGGAACGTGCGCCGGAACTTGCCCTCGTAGAGATCGAAGCGGCGCTCGCGAAGGGCCCTCAGCGTCAGGTCGTTGATGAGCAGGTCGAGACGCATGCGGGGAGAGACGCCGAACACGGTGGCCAGCCGCAGAGCGACGCCACCGCTCTCCAGCACCGCGCGCTCTCCGCCCGCCTTCGTGCGGCCGTAGTGGGTGAGCGGCGAGATGGGCGTGTCCTCCGTGCACAGGCCGCTCTCCACAGCGCCGTAGCAAGAGCCGGTCGAAGCGTAGATCAGCTTCTGGTCGGGCCGCAGGTGCGACACCACGCTTCTCGTGCCGCCCTCGTTGATGGACGTGGCGTCCTGCGAGCGAAAGATGGAAACATACAGAACACGTTTTAAAGTTGTTGTTGTTTTCATGATTTTGGGGAATAGCTGTGATAGATTCGGTTCCCCGGTGGACCGGTCGATCAGAGTGACCATTCGGCCCACAGCCTACGGTTAAAGAAAACCCAACGTGAAACTCGGCATAACACACCGATCAGAAGAAACCTACTTCTGGATCGCGGTCGCAAGCCGGATACCCAACGATGGCCGCCAGGTGGATGACCGCGTCCACGTTCTTCATCGTCTTGGCCAGCAGCTTCTCGTCCCTCACGTCGCCCTTGACCAGGTGCAGGAAGCGGTCGGAGACGTGCGGGATGAGCGGGGCGATGCCCCAGCTGAAGCGGTCGTACACGGTCACCTCGTAGCCCTTGCGCAGGAGCATCGGCACCATGGTGGATCCCTGATGGAAGGCGAAAAAAAGTCGGCTCTAAATTCAATTCAACTCCGTATCCTGCTATCAGCAAGGATGTGTCATCCATCAACCCGTGCAATTTTTTTTTTGTTGCTGTTCAACTTGATGGTTGGTCACCATCATCATTGTCCAACTGAATTCCAACCAGCTTATGGAACTCCGAGCACATTCGGACACGTACTACTGGTCATTTTTCTTGCATGTCATTCGACGTCGGAATGCTCTTCCAAAGGACAGCCTTAAGCTGCAGGAAATTCAATTTTAGAATGACGTCTGTGTTACACCCCATTGAGGTGGTAATCACCGAATAATATTGGATTGATGGATTACACCCGCACCCCCCACCACATGACATATCACTTGCTGCTAGTAGAGTGTTGAGTTGAATTGAATTTCTGTTAGCTTAAGGGGATGCCCTTTGGAAGATAATCCCAACGTCTGACGGCATGCAAGAAATAAGACCAACGGCATGGATCCGGTGTCGGTGCCACCGCTTACCAGGTAGCCGGCCCCTCCGGTCACCATCACGTGGTGCACGTCCTGCTCGAAGTCGTTGCCGGCGTTCGTCCCGTTGTTGTGGCCGTTCGTCGAACTGATGATCTCCGCGCTGCTGGACACGCGGTAGCCATTAGACATCCTGGGTGAAAGCGGTTGGGGGCACTGCTGGAGAAGAGAAAGGATAACGAAATGAAAAATCCCAAAAAATGAACGGCACGGCAGCGAAGACGTGCTCTTCAGGAAAAAATGCGGTTGTTACGAGGGAATGGCTAAATGGCGAAAGAGGATTTCAATTAAGCGTGGTGGCGAAGGAAGAAATCGATCAAACTGCTAAAATATCCATCATCGACGGCATTCCAGGCACCATCTCTCAAGAGCTTACCACCTGACCTTTACGGGTTGCCTAGGCAACGCTGACGCGCAACAAAAAGGTTTTCCACACAAAAAATTCAAGATCAATCGGGCAAAAAAATTCAAATATTGCATTATTTATCGCATTATTCCGCGTATGAATCATCTTCCCCCAAAAAAATTAAATAAATTTTTAAAAAAAATATCAAATACACAAAAATAACAATGGCCAAACTTGCATCGGATGCCTCCATTATATCGATTGATTTGGATTCTTTACATGAGTATTGCAAATCAAAAATAAATTTTAAAAATTTAAAAAAAAACCCTATCGAGGGTTAAATTAACTCATCCCATACATTTTGTTTTGTAACAAAAGACCAACTTTTACACTCGATCGATTTTTGGATTGTCCTTCCCTCCATATTCTATTCGCGTTTTTCAAAGTCTGTTAAAATTAAGATTGGAAATAAAATCTCGGATTCAAAGAAAAATCATCATTATCATTTAAAAAAACTGATTAAATTACACATTTTTCTGTTATTTATTCCGTATATACGACCGAAAAATGATTTGGATTTTTGACAGTTTACGAATAAAAAAAATTTTTTAATGAAAATATATGAAATGTGAAATTATCTTCTAGTCATTATATTTTTTTTATTCAATTTCATTTCGTATTCTTGTCCTATTACGTTTCTCAAGAAATAGCGAAATAAAGTGAGAAGGGAAAGCTCACTTTCCGGATTATTCGACGTTTTTTTTTATATATATATATGAAGCAAGTATTTAATTATAATTATTGAAAATATTTTTATCAGTCGTGCATTATGATCGTATTTATTTACGCCGAAATCATTCTAAACAATAACGGTATCATATAAATTATTTATAAAAACAGTTTTCTTATTGCCCATCTACTTATTTACACTAAATTAAAAAATACCGTTAAATTAATTACAAGAAAAATTTAAATTTCAATTATGTATTTTTCTCGTATTTATTTACAAGCGCAATTTTTAAAAAAAACGTTGAATTAACAAATTGATTCTTCATGAAATTATGTTTAAAAAAATTAAATTTAAGTTCGTATTTCTCTCGTATATACATGTATTAAAAAAACCAGTTAAATTAACAAATTGATTCTTTCCAAAATTAATTACAAAAAAAAAGTTTGCATTCAGCTCGCATTCATTTACAAGTGCAATTCGGAAAAAAAAATATTTAAAAAAATTAAAATTAATCATAACAAACGTTTCGGATCAGTTTTTCATTCTCCCGGTTATATATATTTACAATTTCAATTTCAATTTTTTTAAAATAAAAAACAACCCTTACAACAAATAAATTTGAGAAATAATTTGGGATCCGTCCCTCATCGCCATACCAGTCTTTCCGCAATTTCAAACTTTCAACATCGTTTACCGATAATTAATCTTAACAGCCATTTTCCCGCATATTACGAAATGCAAATGAGTACGATTAGAATGCAAGAACCAAACACCGCTTTTGGGTTCTGGATCCCGGATCCTGGGATCCTGGCCTTACCTGAGAGAACACGCGAGATGGATCCGAGCCGGAGGTGGAAGATGAGGAGACGTTGGTCCACCGCTGGGCTTATATGTGCCTCTGGAGCAAAGACCGTCGCTATTTCGGAGGCCGACCAATGGCAAGGTGGCAGAACGCCGGATCTCCAGGCACCGTGCCCTCGATGGCCAATCCAAGAGCGCGGAGAGAGGTGCGTCTCGGTTCCGACGCCCTTCGGACACGTGTTCGCAAGGTGGCTGCAACGAGAAGAAGAAAACGACGAATTCAGAGACGTAAGCTGTTTTAGTTTTTGTCGACTGCATTACGAGGCCATCTTTTCACGGCCTAGGCTGATCGATCGATGCCCGTCGGAGTTCAACGGACAATGGGCGCGGACAATGAGAGGTGCACTGTCACCGGCAGCGGATGAAAGCCAAATGTGCTGACTCTTGCAGATGCGCAACCCCCACGTGCCATCTTTTGGGGAAAATTGCATTTTTTCGGATGTTTCCCTGGTCGGTTTTTGGGTTTTTTGGTTTTTTTTGTCCATAATTGGGTGCATGACGGGTCGCCCAGGGGTGACTTTTGGGGGTGACGGCACCTTCGCGAAAAAACTATCGAAACTATGGAAAATGGCGACCTGAAGCATTCACGATTTTGAAAAACTTTGCAAAATTGGGGTCCAACCACAGCCTGTGTAAGCGGGGATCCTCACCGGACCCTTCCCCTATAAATTCTTACTCTCGGGTTTTTTTTTTTATTTCCAAACTCACTCGAGTTTTAACGATTTAAACGGGGGTTCCACTTACCGAGGTGTTCCACTCCGTACGCAACAGTTCGTGCGTATAAATTCCGATTAAAATCCCCGAAAATCCCACTTATAGAAATTTTAGTTGTCGTTTTTTTTATGTGGTGGAAAATGCATTTAAAAAAATCCCGATTAAAATCCAGAGCGCGTACGGGTGTGTTCGTGGAATTTTAATTTCTTGCCCGATTTCGCAAGAAATTGCACGAAATTTCGTACGAAATTCTTTCCAGCCGAAAGAGTTCTTCCCCTCCCCCCTCACTTACCCAGGTTCTACCATATTTTGTTTCAGTTTTCGGTATTTTTCGGCAAGTTCGTCCCACTTATCAAAGTATAAAATTACTTATCCCATTCAAAGCGGTTAAAAATCCCAGTTACAAAGGGTTTTTTTTGTTTTTTTTGGTGAAAAATGCTCTCTTCGACTCCAAGGACCCGTAGAGACCCTTTCCAAAACCAGCAAAATTCCTGGAGTAAGTACCTAAGGATCAAGCCGGGCTACGGTGTCCACCGAAGCAGTCGCTGAGCCCGTTCGAACCCGGGTCTTTCCGTTGGATGCCCTTCGGGTTTTCTTCAGGGCTGCAGTCGCGTGACGTCCATCGCCTGGCTTCAGGGGACCTGGATCAGGGTGACAGAAAAAAATCCAACAATGAAAATCGGTTGCACCATGCGGCATCCATCATCCGCTGACGAGGCCCCTGGTGGCGCCTGTGGGCACAATGGATTTTTCGGTGCTTGCGCTTCTGCACCTTTTGTGTCCATCCGGAGCACATGTGCGCATTCGTCTTCGCTGACGGCAGCGTACCCGAATTGCATTGAATTGAACTGAAAGAAAGCCTGGAAAAAAGGTAAATATAAACTACTGAGTGAGGCACATCGTGCACGGCCCCCTCACCATCAGCGTCTGTTCGCGAGGTTCAACAGGTCTGAACTCGAGGTGATGGACGACCAGAAGGACGAACGGGTTAGCCAACGATCAGCGGAGCGCATCCAGGACCTACTTTGGGATGAGGTGGGGGGATCACCAGCTTCAGTTTTCTCATTTCTCATGGACGCGTAAGCCGAAAATTTTGAAAAACTCGAATTAACACACATAAAATGAGAAATTTCCCCAAGTAGAAGTAGAGCCGTGGGCGAAAATTTCGTAGATTTGGGTTTCAAAATTACTGGGTTTATGAACATTTGCAACTATTGAAAGAAACACCGAAGGTGAAAAATATTTAAAAACTGGATTAGAAATAGTAGTAAAATAAGGCCGTTTAAGCAAGAATCATGAAATCATGAACTGCTTTTGACCGTTTGGAGTTACAGCTGAAACTGAAGTTCAAAAGAGCGTTAGGAACTGGAAGAGACAAGCATGAGATGTTACGAGAATGCATCATTCTATGAATGAGCTGGTTTTATCGGGACGGGTATCCAGTGTCGGACGCAAAATGTGTGTAAATTCAGGTTTGTTTCAATTCTTCCTGGTGTCAACGTGCTCCACTGTTTGCCACCTGTTCGACTACCTGTTTTCTTACCGTAAACCGGAAATTGTGGCCTACCTGGAAAGAGGAAACTTGGGGGGGGGGATATAGAGGAAATCATGTAACAACCGGCAGTCAATTTATTACACCAGGTTATTTTTTTGTCATTTGCAGAAAACAATGTCAAAATATAACCTGACGATGAACTACATAAACTTTAAGAGTATGTCAATATTCACTTAATATCTTTCGAAAATTTAATTTAAAAAACGGCATGGAAGTGTAGATATCAAGTGGTTAAACTTAACGTTTTTTACCAGTCTTTAGAGTGTTTAGTTTTTTTTTAAATATTGCTGTTATTGTCGTTAATCGGCCATTAAATCGTTAAAAAACCTACTAATAAACGACATTCTGTTGGGAAGTTATGACGTCATAAGAATATTCCGTTCCTAACGAGTGACGTAATAGTATTTCTACAGAAAACATCACAAACTGAAATAAAGTCAATTTAGGCCTACTACGAAATGACGTCAAACTTCCAAAGTAAAATGCTATAAAATGTCAACACGAAACGGCGGCATATTTCAACGCACATGTCATCAAATTTCAGCAGGAAGTCATGGCAAATTTTAAACAAAATTACATTCCTACAATACGTAACGTGCATGGGCCATTCTAGACTTTCTAGCATACTAAAATTTTAATACAAATTGACAAACATATCGTAAAAAAATCACATATCTTGATTTATAAATAAATTATTTTCACATTCACGGTTTTTAACTACTCATTTCAGTCCGAAGTATTCGTAAAAAAATTACCTAAAATGATGCAGAGATAAGGGATGCAGGGATCGTGCTAAAATTTACAAATTCATTTCCTGACTTTTTGTAAATAAAATCTGTAGCGAAACAATTATACAATGACGTACAGGGAATATTTATTAATAGCAAACGTCAATTTCTTGCGTAATTTCTGGGCAATTGCGTTTTTACTAGAAAAATTAATATTTTATAAACAGTTGAAACCTTGGTTTTTTCTCTGCATGTCCAACTTAAACACGACCAAAGACGCTGCGACTTTCCCTGATCATTTTTCGCTTCCCTGACTATCCAGGTCCCTTGCTTGTCCTCATACCGTAAAAAATGAGCGAAAATGATGCAATCTGTCACTCATTTCGGACATCGATTACAAAAAAAAAACGCCGATGAAATTACCAGAAATCACTTGATGCCAAAGCGGCAAGCGATCCAGTTCAACCCCTAAAAAAAACCGCAGCAGTCAGCTGACCACACGAAAAAAACGCGATCGGAATGGAAGGCGAAAGGTCAATGGGTGATGGACAGCGGTCAGTTGACATTCCTTTTCTAACATGGCGTCTCCACGTTCTAAGAACTCCAATTAACAACATCGTCCGGGGCTAAATGCGTGGGCTAGGCCGAATTAAGCAAACGCCCGGCAAACAGCGGATAATCGCGGACGAGGGTTAAATGTTTTTCTCCTGACATTTGAAACGAGAGAAGCTGAAAGCAGTTTCCTAGAAAACCAACACCGATTGTTAAAGTTGACAGAGCGAAGGCGACATGCCAGGTCCGATGCGCCGGTCAAATGCCGATTTCGAGGCCGAAAAAAACCTGCGAAACGCGCTCCAGGCTTTCTCCCCAATCGTCGCGGGGACTAACGAACTAAACAACAGCCGAAAAACCGGCGCAATTTGCGCTAAAATTGACGAAAATTGACAAATTTCCTACCTTGGTTTTCAGGAGCCTTTCGTCTGGAATCCTAATGTCGAATAGAACGCGAAAAAAAAAGAATAATCGAACGTGTCGTCAACGCTTACGTCACCGGCACGTGGGATGCTCCGGTTGCCTGGCAACGAACGAACGCCATGCGTTGCTAGGCGACGGAACGGAGGCGGTCCGAAAAGTACGCAGCAGGACCACCTTAAAAGGTACTAAAATCTTTTTGCATTTCTTTCGGCAAGTAAATATCCGATCAAGGCTATTTCCCTCCAATTGTACGGAAAATGTGGAAAACTATGCAAAACATTTATCATTGCAACACGTTTAACTTAATGACATCTTGACCCCTGCAGAAGCGCTTATATAGTGACGGGGGTCAAGGCATTCAGCTGTGACAAAAATAATGCAAATGGTCTACGGTTGTTTTAAGGATCACAATCTGTGAAATTTACGCGGAATTTTAGTCAAATTAGGCACTTTTTAAGGAGCAATGAAGTGTTCGCAAAACGAGCTAGTCTGATTTCCAATTGGATATCTACTTGCTGAACAAACTGCATTTTTATGGGCCTGTTTAATTGCTCAGCAACACCAACATTTTTTTTTTCCTTTTAAAATAAAACTGTTTTTAAAAGAGATTAGGAAGATTTTAAATAAAGTGAATAAAAAAAATGGAGATCGTGACGTCGCGTGCACGAGCAATCCTCCCGTTGCTAGGCGACGGATGGACGCCATCCGTTGCTAGGAATAACCGGGGGTCGTTCATAAAAGCACCGACATTTTAAAAATCCAAAAAAAAAAATCCAAATAATTTAATAAAAAAACGATAGCGGGAAATCAAATGACGTGGAATTTTATTATTGATATTTCGTTACCATTTATATTGGAATGTTAAAACTCGATATTTTTTTTCTTGAAAAGCTTTAATCTACAATAGTATTAATATTATTATTATTATTTTTTTTGTAAAAAAGTATATAAATAACACGCTATAATCTAACGACGGAAAATCAAAGGCTAAATTGTTGGAGGAAAAAAAAATCATGAAGATGACTGGCGGTGGTCGTTGGGGGACGAGGGGCGATGATCCTTTAAAAAATACTCTAACTCGCAACGATAGTAATCAATAAATATATCGAGTTTTTTTTACGAACCTAATGAATTCGTAAAAAATATTAAACGATGGAAAGAGAAAAATAAAAAGTTGAACCGTGAGTGAGGCGCGGGAGATTATTACTGGCGTTGGCGTTTCTAGCTTCTCGAAATTAAGTTTTTGAAACATTTCAAAAATGGTTTAAGATTCGAGGGGTTTTTCTTTCCCTCCGAGGCCAAACGAATTAAGACTTTCCCTCGATATATTACAAGAATTTGTAAAACAGAAAAATAATAAGAAAAAAACAATGGCTGGAATAACGCCGGATGACGGTCAACTCAACTTGAAAACGGAAGGAAAGCAACCGATAGCGTGGTGTCGCTTCTGGTCCATCGATGGCAGTGGTCAAGATGGACCGTCGGTGGCCGGATGCTATCGCAAGCGCTTGAGGATGTGCTTCAGGCTGTCGATGGCTTGGTGGTGGCAGTGGCGCTCTTCGTCTAGCTCTTTCTTGATATGGATGAATTTCTGAGAAGAAAAAATTCAAACAATATTCAGATAAGAATGTCCACTCAGAAATAAGTTTTAATTTTGATTTTAATGAATTTCGAGGAAGGAAAGATTCAAATAATGTTATGGCGAGTATCTACTAAGACTTTTCACTTCACTTTCGGTTTTAATTTAATTTATTTAATTTCTTTTATTTTTTTTGATAAGAATATTTAGTAAGAAATAACTTTACTTTTAATTTCAATTTCGATTTTAAACGAGTTTCTGAAAAGTAAAAATTCAAACGATATTTCGATAAAAAATAATCGCTTGAAAACATAATTTTACTTTTCGAGTTTCGGAGGAAGAAAAAAATAAATAAATATTTTAATAAGAATACACGCTAAGGAGTAATTATAACTTTTGATTTCAATTTGGATTTTCAATTTAATTTCGACGAGTTTCAGAGAAGGATAAAATTCAAGCAGTATTTATTTAGATAAGAATATCCGCTTAGAAAAAAATAACATTTTACTCGTGATTTTAATTTTAATTTTGAGTTTTTGAGAAAGAAATATTCAAACAATATTTTGATAAGAACACTTACTTAGAAATGATTTTTGATTTCATTTTCAGGTTTTTGATAAAGGATAGATTCAAGTGATATTACGATACGAATATTCGCATCACGTTTCACGCGTAAAATACGAAAAAAAATTATAAAAAAATGCCTCTGGAAATTCCTTACCGCCATGTTTTGCGAGAGTTTTTCCATCACTTCGTTCAGCTTGCGGTTCTGAGTTTTGAGCCTCAAGCACTGCTCGGACAGCACCTCCTTCTCCAACGTTTGTTCTGAGAAACGAAACGAGCGATCCGTGAATAAACCGATCAACTGATTAACGACAAAACAATGGATAATTATTCGACGACGGCCGCATTCACCCGAAGACGTCAAGGCCGATCGTTTGTTAACGGCACCCGAGTAAAACTTTTAAACGATTCAGAGCACGTTTTGATAATTCACTTGATAATTAGAGTTTAAATACTACCAAAAATTACCGGTTTGGCCAATCATCGCCTTAAGATTAGTCCAAAGAATATTCAAAAACTGCCCTCAAAACAAGTTCAAGTGTTTTGCATGTGATCAAGGGTCTCTCCAGTGGAAGAAACACTGCGATCAAGAATCGATGGAGACCCAATGCATGGAACTTTCTGAAAAATACACTTTGCATGGGAACACTAATTCGGTTGAGGAAAGCTTTAGTCTCATATCTTCAAGCCTAACAAACATTGTAGAAGTAGGCATAAT
>JAQIXS010003310.1:0-18557 GCA_034700785.1 Rossiulus vilnensis
ATAACGGCCACCTCCAAATAACGGACAAAAGGTCCGGTCCCGCGAGTGTCCGGTATTCGGAGGTTTCACTGTATAAAATCCTTTAGAATCCTTTAGGGGAAAATAAGTTCAGTTTTCCTATTAAGTAAACATTTTCGCAAGGTGGGCCTTAACGTGTTCAGGAAGTGGTCGTCTTTTAAGCATTTTCGGTTAACACCGGCAGTCGCAGTTCAATTTGAAGATATGGTGATGAAATGCGAGGTATTTTAAGAAAATGTCGATAAAGCATGACGTATTCTTCGCAACTGAATGTTTAGCTGAGGAGTGAGGATTGCGAATAGCAGGGCATTTAATTGCTTCTTGGAGAGGAGCGTTGGCCTGCAAACGAGCTACTTGCTATCACTGGTTGCTTGGTTTTAGGGGCCATTTTTCATTTGTCTAAGTCTTTTTCATCCTGTGCTTGCCTGGTGATTTTAGTCTCTCGCACAGCTTGCACTCGTTTAATAAGAATTTCCAAGACAAACGTGCTCGCGTGCGCCTATATCTCATTTTCCATCGTTAAAAAAAGGCGACGCTGCAGCTCGGCTTATTGCGCTTAAAAGTAACGTCACACGACAATAATAATAATGACAGTGCAGGATATGTTCATTATCGTAGTGCAGCTAACCTTTCCCCATTATCTTAATGTGTTCTAGGCCTCGTATCGGCGGAAGCATCTCCTTAAGTTCCCGCAGCTTTTTTCTTCTTTCTCGCTTAATTAAGCTGCTATACTTTAATAATCCCATTAAATTGAAATTGATACACCCAGCTTTTGGAAAAGACGCGCGTAGTTTGATGAAAAAATAATCGGCAGCTGCTGCTTGCATTTGGACGCAAAACTGAGGCGTATCATACTGTAGGTGTACTGGTTACGCTTGCTTATGACGGTGGTCGATTAAAATAGCATAAACATTTTTTTGCATTAGTAAGTTACTGTTTCGAGAAACATGCAGGCGGAAAATTATGTGAAGCTAATATTCGACTCGGTTTATTTTATTTTTGTTACTTTTGATGTCTGTCTGCACCCTTGTGAAAACTCGAAGTAAGAATATATAACAAAACCTTAATACTGAATGTTATGCAAATATTTTCTCGATTTTATTGCAGTTTGTTTATTAATTCTTCTAGCTCTCGAGAATTTGATAAAGAACGCTCTGTTTTTCTCAGTCACTTCAAATTTCAGAACAATAGTTGTTTTCTTTTACGCGATCGTGCTGAGAATCTTGAATGCATCGACTTTAGATGTGTCTTCATAAACATCGGGCAGACTCATCAATCGGGGAAAAAAGAGGGAAATTGCGGGTATTATTACGATTAAATTGTTTTTTTCCATAAAGCATGGTTGCTGTTGCCGTACTATATCATCTTGACGATGACAGGAAAACGATACAGAATACTACAATCTTCAGTAATAAAATAAGAGCATCAATAGCGTTAAAGGTGAAAACGTTATTCTATAAAGGATATATATCCATAATACATTACGATTAAGTTTGTCCGGGAAAGTTTGGAAAAGATAGGCTGAGGTCGCACGAGCTTAAAAAAAACGCTGTTGTGGCCCCAGGGTCGTTTTGTGATTAAACATTTTTGTTTTTGTTCTTAAATAGGCGTGTACGTCAATGACGACAAACGATCGTTAAATTGCTTACTTGTTAATATCATTGTGCTTAGATAATCTAATTTACGTTTCATTTTTAAAAAATTTCAGGTAAGTTGTTTATTCACTCCCATGCGAGTTCAAAGAAGAGAATAGCTCAGAATATGGTTCGAATATGGTAATGTTTCCGTAAATGCACCTTCTTACAACGTCGGAACAGATGTAAGGCAAGTGCAAGTCATATCATAATTATATCAGAAGTGAGGTGTAAGTTTCTGTCCATAGGTTAAGACTAATGTTTACAGTAAGTTTCGAACTTCTTCGGCCAATGTAGGCGATGTATTTTTGTTCATATCCCATGCAATTCAGTGTTTAGTTTTGATATACATGTACATGAACACCGACAGTGGTATACGACATAACTCCACGAGATAAGGACTATTCATCGTATGACGTCACTCTTTGAAAAGTCAAGTTAAACTTCATGGAGGATCTGTCATGGCCATCTGTCGTAAGTCGAGATCTGTTGGAAAATATATGATCTACATATATATGTTGCATTTAAATTTCATGACACATCTATTACATCGCCTCACAAAGCGAAGGGTTGACAATTTGAACAAATAAAGAGGGCGTGTTTTTGCAAGGTGCCCTTAGTCTGACCTTCTGGCCTTCCATCTTGTGAGTTCTTCACGCCTGTCATAATTGATGGCGACTCTTGAACGTTCCTCCATGATTCCTCGAACAAATTCCGGATGTTTCCCATGGTGCACCGGACGTCGGACATGGTCGTTCATGCCCCCGCCGAGATTGAATAGATATTGTTTGACCTTTTCAGCGCGAGCGCGGAATTCTGTCCATTGGTGCCTGGATATTAGCGGTCATTAAATGGATAGATCCACCCCAAATTATGCCTGAGGAATTCCGACATCTCGCAGATAATGACGCCTGTGGTCACGTCTGACAACATTTCGAGCGAATGGCCACCGGATTCTGATAACGCTAACGGGAAGCTGAATTAATTAAAGAGTTGTCTTTGGTAGAATAAACCCTCTTCAGGCCCGGTTTAAAAGCATAAAATCGGGCGTGTCGGTGTAGCATCATAGGAGCTGGCCTCCATTAATAGATGAAACGCGCATATTGACCCTGACAGGCTTCGAACGGACCTGAAAAGTCAGAGAATGACAGGAATAAGTAAGTTAGTCATAGAATCTCCAGGAAAGTTCCGTTTTGTACATGCGATGCAAGCTATTGTCATCATGGTGGTATGTACAGGTAAATAATGGTATAAAGTTGCAAGGAATATATTGCAGTTGGTGCCACTCGATTATTATGAAAATTAATGTTATTTGAACATGCAGTTTAGGCACCTGGAGACGTTTCAACAGATTTCTGGTACCACTGGCACTGATTGTTATAAACACTAAGCAGTATCTCATTCTGTTATTACAATTTCATCTTACAATAACAGATGCAACAACAATTAATAAGCTTTTCGAACAAAGCATAACTTATGTAAGAATTTATTGAACAAGCAAATTAATATTCGATTTATTACACAATTTCAGTTAACAAATGGTCCGAAGCGCTTAACGTTAATTTATGTATGCTACACATGCTAGTAAAATAAAATTCTAATAAAATGAGACGCTACTAGGGTTTATAACAATATATTAATGAACTTTATAAGTGCATCAAGGTTAACTCTTTTAATTTCTATATACTGTATTCTATAATTTATAGTGTGAATGATGTGTTCAGGTAACAGGAACATTATTATCAGAAAAATCGGATTTTTTCTTTAGTTTCCATGACCAAATTACGTATTCCTGACTTTCCAGGCCAGTGCAACCCTATTATCAACAAACAGACTGAATTCTGAAAATTCTATGACTTTCCAGATCAAATTATAACTGTCTATTACGATTTAGAATATGTACCAAAATGTTTACGATACGTTAAGAAAATCACTTCCATCTTTGTAACATTGGGAACGTTTTGTTAAATATCCACACCTCCTTTAGCATAACATAATTGATGAACAGACCCTAACCTTTGGCTAACTAATAACTAACTTAATCAATAAACTTCCGTTAAATACCAAAACGAATGAAGCAGCAAATCTACAACAACGATAACAAACGAAATGCAAAATGGCATTGACTTTACAAGTTCATTGTGATTCATGAGCTTGATTATCATAATAACCCATACGAACATAATCGGAACCTTCTGCTGCACAATGAATCATTCGACTGCAATGCATCTATACTGCTAGTTTTGAGAATTTATTTTGACAAGTTTGCTGGAGTCAGGATTGACTCACTGTGTAAATGTGGTTTTCTATACAAAACTGAACGAATTTCACCTTTTAGCATACCACGAGGAGATGATTTGTATGCAGATAGTTTCACGAAAGATGTTTGTTTCTAGGGCGTGCAACCATAGATGTTTACATGGCCCATCCTTAGTATTAGTCAATAATCATCATTTCCCACCCCATAGCAGGTCGGTAAGAAGTCCATTGAACGACCCCTATAGTCGAACTTGGTCTGGGGTCCGGGGTCAAACCACGACCCCTGCGTAGCTATTTCGCCTTCCCGAGTCCTGTGGCGGGGGTGTAAAATCCAACCCAGAGTCAGATGAACAAAATAGTTTGAATAATCAATAGCGGCCTAACCCGATATCTTCCTTTGAACTCCTTGAATGGACCCCGCTTTTCTCACGGTTTTTGTTCTCCTTGCATAAAAAGGCAACTGTCTACAATGGCCATTTCCTCCCCCTCGTCTAGGGCGGTTGGATGGAAAGCCTGCAAAAAATGCAGTTTTGTTTTAAATTTCTGCCAGCCTGGGCGCCAACAAAATGAAGAAAGCAAATGCTATTTTTCTACGTCCCGTTTTTCTTTCTTGCTTTTATATTTGTGATGAAAAAAAATTGGAAGACGTGGTCTGGAATAAAACAAGGGGATTCGAAGTTTGCTGGTGTAGTGCAGACACCGATTAATGATGGCTGCTGCCAGCTCTGCATTTAGTCTTTTTTTTTCCTTTTAAATCGGCTGTGCATGTAATGCGATTATTTGTACCTCAAATGCAATCCACCCGCCACTTAGAAATGATAAAATGACCGAGTGCACCATCATCCGTCAAATTTATACGGCGACTGAACATTACAGATGGCGAAACCAACCGTCATGCATGAGCTTGATTAAACTAGTTCAATCGGTGTGGGGCATCATCTTTAATTCACTTCAACTCAGCGTAGGTTTTGCGCAGTAAATGTTATTTCGCTTAATCGACGATCAGTATTACAACTAAGCTGATGGGATTGAAATCATGAGGAATTGAATTTCATTTCTAGGAAGGTATTAAGTACTACTTCAGTGCTTGGTAAACTCGGGGGTTTCACCGCACGGAAGACGTGAAAGGCAATTTCCAATTAGTTTGTTAAGTGAAATAAATCATTCAATGAATGAATAACGCTACAGGTTCTCATTAGGTTAATTAGAAATAAAAATGGAGATTTATCTTTTAAAAGAGGCTGAGGAAAACCCATGACCATCCATTCCATTAATTTAAGGGATTAAGAAATCCATTTCATTAAGCTAACAAATTTACCCAAGTTTTTAAATAAAGTTTTAAAAAAATATCTCGTTAGTTTTTCAGCGTTGTGCAATGCTAATTAAGCACTTGGATGTTTTTCTTGTAAAAAAATTACATTAACCGTTAATAATAGTAAGCATTGAAATAATTTTAAATAGAATGTGAGAGGAATTAATTTTTAAATTCCAATTCTGTCGATAACTGCTTTTATAAATAACTGGTAAATTTAAAATTTACCAGTTCTGCTAGAATATCATTTCTTAGCAAAATGAATATCGCTTTGTTGGGGAGGGGGGAGAGGAGGAAGTGCCTACTTAATGTACGAATTCGAGCATACTCATTCCTTAAATCAAGACCTGTTAAAAAAAGTTACCATTACGGATATTAAATTTAGGATTGTGCTGGTTTAATACACTTTTAAACTAGGTAGGAATGCTTAGTGAGTAAAATAGACCCCGCTATTTTTTGAAATTATCAACCAACAAAGTGAGAATGTCTGACTAGGTGTCCAATCAAAACATGGGTACAAATTTCATGTAGTAATCCAAATGTTCACAATGAAATGTACTTACAATGATAATTCATATGCAAAACTTTAGATTGAGAACATATTAATAAAGTTGTAATTCAAATTCTTAAAGGCACATACATTACTAACGTTACATAACCTACAGATAATTTTATCATTTGCTAATAATGCCTTCATTTCACACCAATACCACCAAGATTTTCCAGATAAAAAAACACAAGAAACTGAGTTGTGGTGATGTTTAATGAGAAAAACTTGACAAAATTGCGTGACGTCATGTATGGACGGCCCTAAACGGGACAGTTTCCAGCCGGTTAATCACCTGTAAATGTTGACGGCGGAACTATCGTTATCACCGGAAATGCAGTTTACTTCGCTTTAATTCTCAATGCATATATCGTGCGAAAAAGTATTTGATGCCAGCTGGGTTTACGATGTGGAATAAACGTGTCATTGAATTTATGACAGATAACGTTTTATGCTTTTATGTTCTATTTGTATAAGCTTTTTCCAGCGCATTCTACTTTCCCCGAATAATCATAATGGGGAGGAAAGATCGCCATTGCCTTGCTGGGGTCAACATTTTTTAATGTTGACGGAGGCTTTGTTTTTGAAGAATATGTGGGAGTTTATATCCTGCTCGCCAAAATACATATTTGCGATTGATAGCGTTTTGGATTCAGTGGTATTTATACCTGAGTGTGAAGACCAACAGGAATAGGAACGAAGCAACTGGCTCACATTTTCAATATCTTATTGCCACATTAAGCACCTTATTGATTAGGCTTTCCTATCGAGACTATTACCGCCTGTAAATTTTTAATGAAATTTTCGGCGCGGGGTTTCGCCGCCCGGGTAATTCTGTTCGCGACGATTTACGGAAATCGATGTTTTGAAAACGCCGATATTAAACTCCTTAATATCGCCATGAGCTGCGGGGCATTTGTCTTAGAAAATTTATGTTGGGTTCTTAAGGTGGCGAAAAAAAATTCGATGAAAAACCGACAGCTGTGGCAACGATATTGGGCCAAAAAATTGCATCTTCCTTCCTTCGGCATAGGCACGTATAAGAAGTTTTCAAAATTGGTTCCGGGGCATTTCTGGCTGACGTTTGATTTTCAATCTTTCATCGGGGCCACACTCAAGGCTCGTTGGGTTTAAAAAGGCGGACATTTTTTATTTTTGCAAACGTCAACTTGGGCATTTTGCAAAATAAAAAGGTCACTTGGGTATCGTGCACCCACAGACCGCGTTTTTGCATTGCCTCGGGAACTTCAGTCTTTTATGCAGACCTATACAGAAACGAAACAGTTTTTCATCGTGCTTTTTCGAACGATGAAATCCCGCATTAATCCTCGATGAAATGATCGGAAAATGCTGAAATAATTTTTCGCGAACGTCATATTGCACTTGAGTGATAAATACAGTACATGTACCATGTCGTCTTATTTCTACCTCATTGTAGGCTGTCCCTCGATGCGAAATTTAAATTTTTACTGAAATTTGTCAATCTTGACACAATCACTTAGTGGGCATCTGAGATGTAAACTTATGTTTTATATGATTTTAAGCTTACCCGATTTGTTTTTGTGTTTATTGCGGTTTAGAATACTACTGATTTACTGCCTAACATTCTAATGTACATACATGTATATGTAAGTTATTATACATCTGTTTGTGAAAGTTGAATGATCAACAAAGAATGACTGAAAAACAGTGTAGTATTTTTGTTGTTGTTTTGGATATTCACAAAGGCAAAATTACATATCCCTGTCAATCAGTAGATCTATGCAAGTACACTGCATTTTCTTAAAATATTTATTTAGCTGTTAACTGTAGTTGATTATTATCTTAATTCCAGTGTCATTCTGTGGTGTCATTTCATGTTTAATTAGGTAATGATGTCAGTATGCAGTATTTTAAAAAAAATGCTCGCCACCATGGCATTGATCCCACGATTATTCCTATTTAAGAAAATGTTATCTTGAGAGAGAAAAAAAAACTTACCTTGACACCATAAATCAATAGCCCAGACATCTCGTTGATTTCTTTCCAAAAAGAACATCCGCACTTGATTAGTTTGTATACATTAGGCCTACAGATTAGTTTCTATAATATTTACAGTGTACATGTACATAACCAGCATGCCCGCTGTGAGAATTGAGAAACGAGCATGACGTATACCACAATAATGGAGAGATTTCAAAACAGTATGAAAACAGAATGAAATTGTCCAGCGCAATCAAACTAACCATAACCAGACTTACCCGAGCGGAATATATGCTCCTCTTAAAAATCTCTCTTATATTTCTTTGTTCGATCGCCATAAATTTCTTTCCACCCTATCGAATTTCCCAGATTCTTAATAATTAATACAGGTAAGTGCCTGTTTTCCACCGCGCTAATGTGTCGTTTGTCCGTATACCTTAAACGGCTATTGGTCAGGTGGGAAATTGCGTACTTTTGGCTAAATCGTGTTGGTCAAGTGATAACCACTACGAACATTGCGTTTAACTACGCCATAAACCTTCTCATAACTCCGATGTAGTGCTGCAGACCGTAGACGCTGCGAATATGGTCGACTGGAAAACTCATTTCGCCAAGGTTTTAGTGTCCTTTGGCGTTCATAAATAAACTGGGAAAAAAGCTTTATAGCACTTGTTTACCAGGTGCTGTTGATGGCCAATTGCGCAGTTTGAGACTACAGGTACATGTACCATACATGTTTGTCACGTGAGCCTCTGTTGGCAAACTTGGCATAAAAGATAGTTATCGAACTATTTTCGTGTAAATATCTTGAAAATATCAGCCAGATCCGTGCAATTGCACTAGTAATTTTGTTCAGTACCTACATGTATATTCTCTCTTACATGGGATCAGTGATCAGTTTTTTTGTGCCATTTGGCTATGGGAAAGCTGGAGTTTCACTCACTGCATCCTATATGCATCACGCCGTTGCGCAAGAATAACCGATCACACTGGGTTTTTGAAAAGTGTCTATTGGCCTTAAGAGCACATGCCAACTTATCTTGTCAACTATATAAACACCCCAATGTTTTAGGTATAGTAAGCTTAGTTAGTGCACATGAACATGTTCATGTAGTGAGAAATTCTTTACACGTTGAGCTATCAATAAAGCAGTATATAGCCACCTGTAGTGATATCCAAACGGAAGCACTGTTTAAATTACATCTCTTAAACCCTCGTTTATTTGTATTTCCTATATTTTGGAGAGAAAAAAACTGCTGTAATCTAAGAAGATAACATCTTGAACGAATTGCATTGATTGGACTGCACAGTGTATATTCTGGAAATATTTTGGTTTTCCAAAAACCTTTACAGAAAGGGGAAATAGCGCTGTAAAAACATCTACAGCCCTGAAGACGCCACTGGAATTGCCGAAGAGCATTCCTTAGGCTGCAGGGATCGGCATGCCTTTCGTTTACTTGTGAAACATGTACTACACCTCTGTTCACACCAAGAGTAGAGAGACGTACCTATGCAGAACGGGATTTAACACGACTTCAACCTACTGTATGAAGGGATTTTTTCTTCTGTAGTTCATTCCGGATGTCATTCATTGCCCTAGGTTATTTGTGCTGCGGTGCTAATCCCAATTACCAGTTTATGGATTTGAGTCTGACAGCGAGTCCGGGCCTCGAAGGAGCACATGTCAAGGCGCCACTCAGTCGCCAGACATTGCTAGGGAGGAATAAAGATTAGCTAAGTGGGAAGAATATTCAGTCCCCTCGTGTTTTAACGAACATGTACATGTACTGTACTGTACTGGGATGAAAGACATTTAGATTGAACAACGATTTTGAGTGGAATAACATGCTTTTATTTGAGGTTTGGAAACTTTCCTCTGCTTTCTCGTTAGTAGACCCTTTTTCCGTGAGGTTGTTTGCATGAGGATGATGTTGAATAGAATCAAAAATCGAAGTGAAATTGGTAACAGTCACGTAAGGACTATTGGCCTATAGGTTAGGTTGATGATTTGTTTTTCTAAAGGATTTGAAATAATCAATTTGTAAAGGATTCTAAGAGGATTTTCCGATTTATAGTTTAAGTAAAAACTATCGTGTTTGCTTATACGAGAAAATCGAACTTGTCTAATTATTACTTTGGGAAATACCTGTTCATTCCAGAAACTGGTTTTGTTCTGTGCATGCATTTTATGATTGCATGTAGGCCTATACAGTATTTGCGAATCAACATTACGCATGTCATGTGTACGAAAATTAAATTAACGGATGTTAGCAAAAGGTTCATGTTATCCTTATCATACCGGCTACCAACATTAATTATTGTACATAAATATTTTATTGGCTATTTGATAGTGCAGCTGTCAACTTTAATATACAGTACATGTACATTTGGTATTTTCTTTATACGCAGTAAGGACATACATGTAGGCTACGCCCCCATTGTTTGACTACTTTTGAATATATTTGTCTTGTATTCTGCAAACAGTTGCAATATTTTTCTTTGGTTTGTTCATTAGTTGGTGGTGGTTTTAAGATGGTCAATAATTATTTAATGCATATGTGTATATCATGTTATCTAATTTATGCATTTCTGATGTATAATGCATGCAATATATATCAAACATACAGCATTTAATGTATATTAAGTGGATATAATACATATCATGTTTAGAAAACAGGCCAAATGAACCGTGCTCGTTTCATCAGTAGCTCACGAAGAACACTGAAGGATTCTCCAACTCGCCACAGTGGAGCCCTGGAATTTGATCACCCAACGATGCTTTATCCTTCGACGCACCAAGCAAGAGTTTAGGCTGTAATTATCGAAATTGTTCGCAGATAAATAATGCATTCTAAATGATTGTAGGCAACGACTTTTGGATAGAAGTGAATGATAACTGTAGTGGTGACGTCCTATCCTTATTCCGGCTGGCTGCTGGCTGCACATGCCAATTACCGGATGAAAGAAGGCTGAGACAGTGGCTTGGGAAAAGGAGGGCAGGCATAATAGTCCGTGCATCCGATGAAAAATTGATGCGAATACGTGCAGAGGGATGGGGAATTAGGAAGTTGAAAACGCAATTTGTCAGCACTTTTGTTCACTATCTGTTGCATGTCCGAGATGTTTGGTTTGTGAGAAAGAGAAAAAATGCGCCCAACGAGGATCCACGATGGTTGAATGTGTTTTGAAAACATGGGGTGCCTCGGGGGTCGACAACTGAATAGCCCTAAAAAGCGGACGGTTTTTTGTTTGCCATTCCCACAAAAATAGCGTTTGGCTGAGTGAAGCTTCCTTTTGAATGGCGCCATTCTTCCTCTAAGAAAAGCATCCTCAAAGCAGTTGAAAATCGCATTTTCATGCAAAACAAGCAAGAGGTCACTGCAAGACAGGGCGCGTAAAATTTCTCACACACAGCGAAGTTGACGGGGAATAAAATTAGATGTGAAACCGACTTAAGGCGACAACACTGCCATCTGGCGACAGAGTAAAAAGAAACTGGTCCTGTGAAAAATTGTTAAATTATAACGCTAATACGAAGTTCCAGGAAGGTGCTTTTAAGCTCTTGAAAATAGTGAGGAAATTATTTTTTACCCTTGTCAAATTGTAGTTGGGGAAACTGGTAAAAATGTGACATTGCGGCATACAATATTTAAAATATATATCGTCCATTTGAATGCCGTTTTTAACTGTTTATTTTTTGTATTTACCTTCAGCTTTTAGGTATCCTTTGGCGACAAGAGACGTTGGGGTCATTCTCTCCCCTTGATAGTAATTTCTTATTTTATTTTGACACAATTTTGACGCATCTCGCGAATTTGTGATAAGATTACACAGATAGAGTGCACAGTTGGTTTCGGCCGTCAAATTTAAAACGTTTTTTGCTGAAAGGATTAAGAAGCGGAGTGTGGGAAAAAGTTCAAAAGTACGTACACTACGTTTACATGCACTGTTTAATGCAGTCCTAATGTGAAGCCTTTCAATCCAAAGAATTATGGCGTGAGTTTACATGACAAGACTGAAACGTCTGCCATCTGGTGCTGAAATGTGGCAATTGCGTCATCCTCTGCTTTAAAACTTGCAATACGGTATTTGGGTGCGTTAAAACCCGATTCGACCTTGTGCGTACGAGATTGCCTCTGCATATCGTTAAGTGCAAGTCACGAAATCAGCCTGAATCTGAATTTAGATGTTACCCAAAACACAAGAAACAGGAAGTGACGAGTGATTTCATTAAACTATTCATGAACAGTTTACATGCCTACTTTGGATCAATCTCAAGTACTACTTTGGTTCAAACAGCCCCTTCGCCGAGGGCTTAATCAAGGTAGTTTAGCTAAAATAAATCACAAGGGATGGTGTTTACATACCTACTTTGACTCAGGACAAAATACTTTAAACGGTGCATGTAAACGTAGTGGTAGTTTCTTTCTGCTAATATTTTGGGTTGAAGTATGAGTGTGGAACCGAAGCAAAACATCAGCGCCATCTATTGGGCGTTCCAAGACACTAGAGTGCACCATATCATTGCAGGAATGTTTACTAGGTTTTAATGCTCACAAGATGTCGATTTCCATGTTCCAGAAATAAAATCCTGAATACTACTTGCAAGTGAAAGTCCGTCACTAAAATAACAGCTAATTTCCACATAATACACTAACTCCGTAATTTAGTGTGCTTCAAGCGAAATGAGATAAGGCCACGAAGCCTTCTGACAGATAAGACAGGTAGCCGTGCACAATGTGCTCCTACGTGTCCACCAATGACGTGTGGTTCTCCTAAATAGCCTGTGCAAACAATTAGGGTTCGCATATTGCGGTCAGCTGGACACAAGCTGACCATGGCTTTTCTGGCCGCTTGTTGGGCTGCCACGCAGCTTTCACAGTTTAATGAAACGGAAACTGGAAGACCATTGGGTGTGTGATTCCGTCACGTGCACCCCCAGAGCGGCTACGTGTGTGACAAGCGAACATTGTTTGAGGTTTAGGTATACAGTGTGACGGGTGGATAGGTTTTCCAATCATTTTTTCCTCGTTTGCCTGCAGTTGTGCGATAACCGATTTTGTGCTTGGATTAACAGAATGGTGTAAACCTGCAGTACTGCACGGTGAACACTCTTATCCCCAGCAAACCCGAATCACTTGAAATCGACCCAACGAGGGCATTTTTCCCAATTACTCGATTGTTTTAAAACTTTTCAACGGGTTTTGCTGATGTTTGCGAATAGCATCCAGTTGTACTACAAAATGTTACGCTGCTTATTTTGTCTCAAATGCAATCTGTTGGCTAACAAAGCTAATTATCCGAATTTTGTTCTATGATTCCAGTATCACATCGTATCCGGGTTAGTCTGAGCAAAAAGCCCCCCAACCCCCCAAAATGCCCACCAAGTAAAAATGTTTACCTGGATATTTTTTGCTTTAGTTATTTATTAGGACTGCTAAGTTTATATCATCTGTATATCATCTGAAAATGTACAGTTTATAAAAAATAAAAAAAATAAAAAATCTGAAACCGAAAACGGGTTTTCCCCTAAAGGAAATTAAATGTTCAGATTATGAAATTCGATAGATTCTATTGTGGAATAAATATTGCATCGATTTTAAGTAATAATACAACACCAGAATTAGTACTAACAATTAAGCCTGGACTACCTAGTAGATTTACACATTTCCTGCATTTTTTTGGCCTGTCTCAAATCATTTCAAACCAAAATGGGTTCTGTAACTTAACTAGCACCTGCTAGTTCCCAGAAATAGTTATCCTGTTTTCTAAAAAATAATTTACTGTTGAACATCGTTCGGCTCATGAGCGCCAAATATGAAACTATGGCTGAATCGTCACCCAACGATTGCTTGGATTTTGAGCAAAAATGCCTGTCAAACTGCCATAATAAAATGTAAAGCTTTGTTTTTGTTCGATAAAAATGTTCCTGCAAGGGAGCATAAATGAGACGGCAAAGGTCGGGAATTTTGAGTGAAAACACCGTCAGCGGGAGCAGAAACAAAAGCCTTGTTATAAATCGATATTTCCCTCGCAATAATCGCGAGCTATGACAGTCGAAGATATAAAATATTTAAACCGTAAAAGAAAATCTTGAGAATAAGATATCTCGCATTGTCTTTGATGCGGCAGCGGCGTTAAAACCAGCACTTTTTGCTCGCTGTTTGCCGGAAGCATATCACAGTCAACGTTTTCTTCACCAACTGTGTTACGTTTTCATAAAGTTGTACTGTATACGCAATAATAGTAAGAGTATCCGCATAAGTTACCAACGTCTGTAGCCTCTAGTTATGTTTTTCGTGGTGGCTAAGTTTCATAACATTCCATTTAGAAAACAAATACTGTCGTCCTGAAGTGTCAAGAGCAGTATATGCCAACATTGTATGTATTTGATAGACACTTAGCGCAACACAACAGAAGCACGCATCATATCAAACGTGTAATTAACTGTTGTTTTTATAAGCGTTTGTTACAAAAGTGTTTTGTAACTAATGTTGGCCACTACTTCCGCATTTATCAAAACCAAAAGAGGTAGCCATTAGAAAAATGCGTTTTCAAATATTGATCCTAGATGGCACTGTTTTACCGTGTATTTTGCACAGTGCACAAAAAACGTGCATTTAACGTTTGTTTACATGCAGTGTAAATACCTTTTGTTGTGCTGCAGCAAGTGTGTATCATGTCAGCGCGTTTCCGTCATTTAACAGCAAATGCTGGTTTAAAGGTTTCTATAGAAATGAACAAATACATGCACATGTATTTGGAATTGAGGACATTCAAGGCAAAAATTTCTCATACGAACATTTAGCATGCGACATATTACATCTTTAGCAACGGCACAGGTTCACTGACACTTGAAAAAAAAAGTACCATATCAAAAATTGTTAGATCAATCCGGGATGCTTTGTGATTTTTGCTCATTATTGGGATGGAAACCCTTCTGAAATTGCCGCGCTGGAACAGGAGCAATGTCAGTTGGTATTATTCGTGATGGCGTCGAATGATCTAATAATGTCGCCAGGTTATACCCTGTCTGGATCCTTGCTCCTTCTCTCATTACCGGTTGAGGAGCGGCCGTTTTTTCCCTGATGCTCCAGTGAATTTCGGGCTCCTCGTTCGATCGCATTGTCCGCCGAATTGGATCCCATCTCCCGCCCTTAATGGAATCTGTCCGCTGTTAATGGCTCCCCCCCCCCTGTTTTTGTTGGCCGTAATTGGATTCATTTGATTTCGTTAAGAGCTACGCTCGACAAAGCGTTGCAGCTATTGGATTTGGGAATTGGCCGAGCATATTGCGCCCCAAGATTGCGCTTCCCACGCTCGAGATAACGACGCTCCGCGTTAATCGTTACGCAAGCAGCGACGCCACTCCACTGCCAATAATAATAAGGCCATCTTCGGTGTCCGAGAGCCCATGGAATTGATCCCAACTCAACAACCCTCCCTTCGGAGATCCCGTGCCAATCTGGTTTCGGAACCTGTTCGACCTGAATCTGGCGACGATCACGTGCGTGTGCCAAGAATCTCGGATTAGGAATCAATATCGTCTGTAATAACTGGGCTCCCCCAGACCTGGAGAACATGGAATTGTCGGGGAGATTGTTCACGCATGGGATAGTCAGGGAAATTCAACGTGACGATCTTTCTTACATTCGCTGTCACAGAGGTTAAGATCTGTTGGCATTAAAGTCCTGAAATTAAATTCAATTCATGGACATCATGAAAATGTCATGATATTGACATTGCATGCATGAAATTACATTAAGTGCCTTTGATTGATTCACTCGGAATTTTGGTGCATTGAAATTCGCCTCAAAGAAATGTCCCGTTTAATGTAATAGTTTTTAGTGTTTTGTTAGTTACCAAATTCCTTTGCTTTGATGCCATCAAAGTATGTAATGTTTCTCTTGGGAATCAAAGATACAGAATGAAATGGCTTTGTAGAATTTTAACGGCATAGAAAAGTTGTGGAAAATCATGGAATTTACAGAACCAAGTCCATTAGAAACCAATGCTGGTTACATGTCTTAGCATTTTACATTTTCAGTGGTCAGGGAAATTTGTTCTAAAAACTGGAAACCTGAAAAATGTACAGAGGTCGTGATTTTCATAAGTTTCCTGGGATTATCTTTAAACATCGGTAATTCCACAAGAATATGTACAAGGCGAAAGAATTTGCAAGGAGGCTTCTTAAACCTGGTGAATTCCATAAAGCTGTGCAGATAACTTGTTCAGGCTAATCATATTTATTTTGTAGGCGTTTTCGAATGTGGAAATAATTGTATTTTTTAATGTTACAAACCTCGACTGCATATAAAAGAACCTCGCGAGGAATGTCTGTCGAGATTACGAAATACGACTGTGTTTGGAAAGATACACGATTAATTCTCACTTCAATTCTGTGATCTCTGAGAAACTTGTTTTTGGGATGCACCGTGGTAATCGATTTTGCTTTTGGCAGGAAATATAAGTGCTTATGACATTCTTGACAATTTTTATCTGCTGTAATTCCGAAAAAGAATCAAAAATATTCCGCATGAGGTATTTGGAAGAGCATTGCTATCCCGGAAGTATGCATCCTGTTACTACCAGTGTATCGCTTTTGCAATATCGTAAAAATGGCATACAGTATATCCCAGTACTGCGTGAACTAACAATGCACTTTCTTGCTGACTAAAGGAAAATAATTTTGTTCACCTATAAGCTTCCATTATGCAACTAAGTAATGATTATGAACAACGAGAATGCTGTTATATGTATGTTCATATCACTTTAAGTTGATTTAAATTTATTTCAGCAATATTAATGCTAGTTATTATAATGAGACAATGTTTGTTATTCCGGCATTGCTTAAAAGTATTAAGTGATTGCCAACATTCGGGGTAACTGCACTTCTTCGAACCATCTGATGATAATAACTTAAAGAATTGTTCGAGGAGTGTAGGCCAAAATATTTGATAAATACTTGGTTCTGAAGGTGAAATATGAATTAACAACGCTAATCGATTTTCCATTCTTATGGCTTAGATTAATTTGTATTTAATAAGAGAGGGGATAAATCTCAATTTAGTTTATTTGGCTACTGCGGATTTCGTTTGGAAAACCGAATCTCATTTCCATATGGAAACAAAGGTTAGTCTTTATTATGGGTTAGGCATTGACGAAATTTGACTGGATGTTTAGGCTTGGGATTGTGGCTTTCAAAGGCAACTATAATAGGACTCATGCTGATATTCATCAACGGAGCATACATTTTATGCACATTAGATCATCGTTTTTTTAACTTGATTTTATTTATTAAATTGTAACGTCATTTTTGACCATAACAACTTGGCAAGCTAGTCGCAAGTCTCGTCGGTTACAATAGTTTTAAAAATGTATTAATAAATATTTCCGATGCTCCATTTAGAGCAGTTTTCAACCTGGGGGAAATAAATTGTAGTTGGTCCTTGAACTTAATCATATCTTAAACATGCCTTGTTGTTAAATGCGTAAATAAATAAGAACATGCATGTACATATATGTAGTTATATCACAAACTTATCATGTTAGACTGTATGGTAAGTATACGAAGGTTTCTTTTGGAATCCTTCACCTTGTAATCATTATGTGAAGGAGCCATAGGCCTCATCAGCCTATCAAAGAAGTAAAAGACCAAAAATGTTAAGACCCCATGCTTACGAGGATGTTTTTCCCCTTCCTTAACAATCTTGATAATTAGTTGAAATTCATTGAACGTTATACATATACATGAATAAGAAAGATATAGTCTGTGCCGTTGATAAAGGGCGTTGCAGGCAATACGACGTGCATACTGTGTACGAAACTTGAAGTATGGAGGTAATTCTAAACATTTCGTATTCCATTCGAATTATTGCTACATTTACATTTAAAATCAATTAAACTGCAATTGCAATTGTTTTTTGAGCCAAAGGCTGTTAGTGAAACGAATTATACCACTTTGGAGCTAAGAAATTTCAAGCACATTCATTTGCAGAAATGCATTCGAGGTTTTAGCTTTGCAAGTATCCATTGGCCCTTCGCCGCCATTTTTGAACCTAATCTCGTAACTTCTTCCGCATTCTGGAAGCCTCGAATCGAGCCCGTCATTTTGTATTTGATAAGATGGCCCCCTTTGATCCTTTTAATGCAGTGCATGTACCTCTACGGCTGCCATATTCGTGCTTACGCGCTGGTAATTACAGGCTTTGTCAGTTGACAAAGTGGGCCCTATGACAAAACGGCTTAAACCAGGTGGCAATTAATTCTCGCTAGCTCCGGCTCCGGAATTTCGCATCCGCAACACTTGTTAATCAGGATGTTTATTTAGTGCATTCGATAATCCACTCCCTCCCTGCGCTATCGGTGTCCCTTTTTGCATGTCAATGAGCAGAGACTTTGGAGGGCCGGGAGAAAGACGCTCGTTCGGATGATTAACTCGGAGGAGCTGGCTTCTTGGCGGCACTGGAGTCTTGAGTTAATTTGAAATTCGTAGAGTAAAAAATGAGATAATGCCAAAACGGAGTAAATCTGGCGGCATCGATTGACAGCCGCCCTCGCGCCGCTTTTTGCTGCATCTGCGGGGAATTTAAAAGATTAATCCGCGATCTAATTTAGTGTCATTCCATGTAATCCCCCACGAGGATCTCGGGACGTTATGTTTGTGCTCCAAGGAGAGCATTTCCTTTGCTTAATCCGCTTTGAAGGACGGCTTTTACTTGACGTCATTAGGCCTCAAGCACAGGCAATTATTCCTGGGGGAAGCGTCCCGAGCACTGTCGTGGAAATCTCCCTAGAGGGCGGTGTCAACCCGTGTTTCCAACAG
>JAQIXS010003311.1:0-18555 GCA_034700785.1 Rossiulus vilnensis
TATACGCATTCGCCGGATTCTAAAGGAATGAAGCCGTGACGCTGTAGCTGCTCCTGCAAAGTACCCCACCAGCAGCGACCTGACTGGTGCAGTCCATAGATTGCCCTTTTCAACAGCCATGCTTCGCCTGGTCGTCCCTTCACCCCTTCTGGTAGTTCCATGTGGATTGGCTTGTCCAGGGTACCATACAGGTATGCCGATTTCACATCGAGGTGGTTATGCAATCAACCCCCTAGGACAACCAACACCATGAGAGCAAACCTTACCAGGGTGATGGTTACCACTGGGTAATACAATTCAGTATAATCACAGCCAGGGCATTGCTGAAACCCTTTCGCAACCAGCCGAGCACGGTGCCGCACAACGACGTCTTTCGCGTTGCGCTTTTAGACAAACACCCACCTGCAGCCGATTACCTTCTGATGTAACCCAGGATGTACGGATTTAAAAACTTTGCACTCATTGAGAGTGCACAGCTGTTCGTTTATGGCTTTTTTCCACAGTCACGCATCAGGAGCTTCAAGGGCCTCCTCATAGGTCCTGGGGTCAAGTTCGACCAAACTGACCTCTGGTTTCTGTTCGTCTGACGACATGAACTCTTCTTCACTGTCGTCGACAACTTTAGGTTCAGCAACTAGTTTCGCTGTCCTATCGTGTCCATTTGGACGAGTCGTCTGCCTAACCGAACGTTTTCTGTCAGGAGCAGACGCGGGAGGTCTTGCTTCGGGCAGAAGTCAAAATCCTTTTCGGAGAACGGTATACCGTCCACCTTGCAGTAACTCTAAATCGCAGACTTCGACCTGTAATGGGAGCCTTTGTGATCTAAGTAAATGTCCGTTCGCTGCCCTGTCTTACAAGGGACAAGCACCCTCTGATATAACCATGGCAGGATTTCTACGGTATCCCGTAGCAGCTTTTCCCAGGGAGTCAGGCTGGTTGGTTTCTTATGGATGGCCCCGCCACGTGGTTTAGGAGTATTTACCTTACCGGACGCGCTAACATCCTCCGTTTTTCAAACGGCGTCTACGTCCCCCACCGGCTCAGTCTCACTCGAATCCGATGTACTGCGGGGTGGTCAATACACTTCCACCTTTGGATCCCCGGCAATTTGGGTTTCGTCGATGCGGACTTGGGGTGTAGTTGGCATCCGGCCAAGCATTGATTAAACGAGTTTTGAGGGCTTAGCTTGCCGGCAATCCCCTTATGAGCTGGATACAGTGGAGGTAGTCCAACAATGTTTTCTTGGTTGCTCGAATTTGCATGGCGACGTCCTCTGCGCGGGCGATGTAGGCCTCAATAGACTACTGGTCCTTCATCTGCAGTTGCCGCGCCCTGCACAAAATGTACACACGTAACGTGTGCTAAATGCGCCTGTAACACATACGAAAAACAATATTTGCCGTTCACAGGTAATTCTCCCCGGTAAAGCTTGTCCAGTGAAGTGAACAGACAATTCTTCCTGATGAATGGTCCGGCGGAGATTAACTGGTAACTTTCCACGGTCGCACTTTCCGGCTGGTCCGTGATTCCCGGCTGGTTTGTGACATTTCTCTCTAGCAATGCGGCATGTTCGCGATTGCAGGTTGGTCCGTGGAATTTTCTCCAGCGATGCGGCACAGTAGTGATTTCCGGCTGGTCCGTGGAATTTCCCTTCCAAAATGTCCTGGCTGGTCCAATAACGTTTCTTTTCGAAAATGTCCCGGCTGGTCCAGCGAAGTTTCTTCTTAAAATGTCCCAGCCGGTCCGGCCAATTTAAACCCATGAAATAATGGATGGCTGGTGGGAGCCAGCTCATTCTCCGTGTTCATGGTTATTATTATTTTTTTCCTGGAAGTTTTTTTGGGAAAGTCCGTGCGGCAGATTCGTCCTTATTCCCAGGTAGTATTGCGACGGAATTTTTCTTTCTTGTTTGGTCCGGGCTGGTCGGCTGGTGGGAGCCAGCAAATGATTTCCGTACTCACTGTTTTCTTATTGAGTTCCAAGCAGCTGATTTCGTGGAGGCAACCACGCTCTGTTACTACTTGTTATATTTGGCAATCAGAGGCAAGCGTGGTTGATTTCTTTGTTTTTTTTCCGGCTCTTGCAAAGGCTTTTAAAACCCTTCACAATAAAACAAAACAATGGCCGCACGGCCTAATGAATGGACAGCAAGTCAACCAGCAGCAGCAATGACAAAGAAAACTGTGGCTGAACCGGAATTATAGCCAGGTCAGCTGATCAGGCTGATCAGCTGACCTACGGTTTCATTGCGTGCCACGTGGTCACTGTTTGTGCAGAGCGCAAAAGGGCAGAACAACATTCCGAGGTGTCACCTACCTTGGTGTCATCACATTCCAGCAAGGTGGCGGGTCGGCGGACATCGTCCCGCCAAATACCCGGTTTCAATTTAAAATTTAGTAATGTGGTCCAGCCACATTGACCCCTAAACCCTGCCAAAAGTCAACAGTCTCCTTATAACGTTTGCCGACTCTTCCAACAGCTGATTGGCTGATATTCAGTTGGCGAGCCACAACTCTTCGCCTATGCCCTGCATCACGTAAAGCAACAACTTGTGCGGCTACTTTCATTTAATCAAGAAACCATTAATTAACAATATGGCTGGATATGAACTAAGTGTACAGTAATTAAGTTCTGATAATTAAATTGCATTCACAAACACTTTTATAGCCACCAGGGTACAAGAATGCAAATGTCATCAATAATGCAAATTTGGGTTGCTTCAGGTTCAACATTTTTTGCCTCAAATATCCATGAGGACTTTTATGCAAATTAGTCAATCTTTAAACAACACTAACGTGTTTACAAAACTCATTTTTACAATTTTAAATCGGACATTTCGCTGCTGAGAAAAACATTTTTTCCCTGATTCAGGATATTAAGTCGAATTTTTTGCACTTAAGTGTATTAAAATAATCTTCAAAACTAAAATAATTGCTTTTTAATGTTTGAAATTTTTAAGAATTATATGAATAAAAATAAAAGCAAAGGGTGCCATTACATTGTGTATTTAGATTTAATTCATATTAAAATATTATTTTAATAGTATTTATTGATAATACAGTAGTAATCGAACATGCATAAACTAATCATCATTACCACCTAGTTCATTTTTCCCTCATTTTTACTTCAATCAATTTTATTTTTTAAAAGAATACGATGCATTCCTGCAGACAAATTCCTGCAGAACAAATAAATAATTTAACAAGCTATGTTACTTTAACCAGTGCCTTAAACATTACATTGCATGGGGTATGTTATCTTCTGCTTTTGTGAACGTCTTTTAATTATTGAATCCTGCATGCTTTTATTTTGTATTAATAGGGCCAAATAAAATAGATTTCGCTTATGACTATGAGCACCCCACGCTTTAATTTTTGGTGATTAAAAGTTTTTTTTCACATATTTCGCCCTTCCTTAAAGGCGTATTTAAGAAAACTTTTATTTGTAATGCCCGTTAATGTCACCATTTACTTAAAAATTCTATCTGCAAGGGATGGTGAAAAAACCCTCAGATGATTATTTTTGTCACCTACCATTCATCCCTAATAAATTGCAACGATCAACTTGCAAGAGATTGGAAGAAATATGAGCCCCTCGTCTTTATCAATTCTGAGAGGTCTGTTGACAAAATCGCTTCTTAGGGGTGTTTTTAGTCCATAGACCTATTAAAAGCACATCCTTGCAAAATTTCCAGTTACTAGCTTGTGCGGTTAAAGCTATGTGTTGGCGAGTTTATATTCATGCATTTAAAGATTCAGTAGCACATTTAAGTTGGTTTGTGTGGCTTTCAGCCGGGCGACTGGTTCGGCGGTTCGGGCCTCGGTGGTCGCTGCTTGCTCTTGCATTGATTTGAAGAGCGAGCTGGTCTGGCATGTAAACATTGTCAGACTAGGGTGAAGTTGGCTCAGTCAGAATGCTTTCATGAGGATGATGATCCCTCCTCCAATTGTTGCCTTGATCAGGCAAAAGTATGAGGGTCTTCCCAGAGTGCCTGATAACGGGCTACTCCTAAACACGTTGTCCTCGCTCAGTTTCTGAAGTGTGGGTTCGGATTGGTAGTTGGGCGCCAGATGTGAGGGGAGGCCTAGCAGAGACTCTATTTACAAATTTTGGGAGGGCAGAGTTGCTGTCCGCGCTCTCGGGGTGATGCCAATCGGGTCGCGTTGGCCGTCCTCGAGTCGGGTGAGGAGCGGATCAGGGACTCACGGTGGCCTGGAAAAGAATCACAGGTGGATCGACTAATAAGTGATTCGACAGTCGATTGGGTACAAGGTTCCACAGTTCTTTATTCGGTTGAAGGTACAATGCAATATGATTGGCACAGGCAAAAGATCGTGCATAATGTTTAGCTCTTCACTTAGGTTGGGAAGTGGACCAATTATGCGAGTTCTTAGATAGGAGAACTGAACTGTTGATCTCGTATTTCCTTCTCATTACAGGTTTGTTTCCCGCAGAGGTGGAGGTGCTGGTGCTTCTGAGGTGGCTCCAAGAGAGTGAAGTGAGGTTTTTAGGTGAGTTGGGTCCTTTTATATGGCTGGTGCGATGGTTTCTGGGACCTCTTGGTATTGTCCTCTCGTCTGTCCCACGTGGAAGGCGAGTCTTTTGGTTGGCTGTTAAGTATGAGGGAGTTGTCGACTCACATCCCCCAAATGTTAGCATAGCATCAGTTCATATTAAGTTCGACCGGCTCCCGATGCGGCGGCCGGTTTTTCATAGCTGACGCGATAGTCCATGCTCCACATGGCTTACATTGTCAAGTCTGAGTTGTGGCAATGTTGGAGTCTTGGTCTTGCTTAGTCAGGAATATGTGTAAGGTAAAGTCTTGTGGATCAGATGGGGGCACTGATGGCGTGCTGTCGGATGTTGCCTTCTGCGGAGCTGGGTCCTCGATGTCGATCTGCTGTTCTGGTGCTCTGTCGTCCGTTGCTTTGGGGCATGGTGTCATACTGCATCGGTACAAGTGCACACAGCACGGCTGGAGTGCTGGTTAAGGCCTTGCATTACCCGTGTCCTGGCCTTTGCCCTCTCGGAGTGTGGCAACTGGTACCTCTGGGTCGCTGGCTGGCGTGCCCATGTTTAAGAGAAGCACTTGGCCAGGACCTCGGCCAGGGTTGGTGACTTTCCTGGTTAAGGCCTGTTTTGGCTGGACTCTGATTTTGTCTCATGCTCATAGTGATGGCTGTAGTAAGAATGAGCGTTTGGGCCAGTGTTTCAGCTTTTATACGCCGAGAAAATTAGGTCCCTTCCTTCTCTTTTTAAGCGGGTGAGTCTGGTCGTATCTGGTCAATTCTGATAAAGGGCAGAGGTCTACTGTCTTTGTCGAGTGTCTCCATTTTTATTCCCATGCTAAGAACAGGATTTTCCTATTAGGAGAGCAATAGGTATAGATTAAGGAGCCTAAGGGGCAATTTGGGAATTAAAGCCATCTCTGGACAATTCTTGCCATATGCCAAAGCCGATGTAGTTAGCTGATAATTCCTCATCGTCTTAAGGTTTCAGGTTATTATATAAGTCTAGCATCTTCTGAGTCCGAGATGGAATATCTGGCTGGCAGTGTATATCCGAGGAGCCAGTCTGGGATGTTGAGGAGCGCCCGTTCGGCTAGGCTTTGACAGTGCAGATGCCGAATTTTCGCATGATTTCTGTGAATGTACTACATAATGTGGAGACAGACAAGTGCTGAAATCGTACCGCCTTCTTAATTTCTTGTCCTCACCAGGTACTTTGTGATGGTGCGTTGGTTTTGGGTACTTTGATCACGCAGTTTTTTGCTCTGGTTTGGGTTGACCAACCATGTTTTGGATGGTGTCTGTAGGCTTGTCATTGTGCGGCCTCTTTCGGGCCACACGTGTTTCTGTATCTGGGCCATTTGCAGTAGGCGTTAATGGTGATGACCTGTATGGTGTGAGGTCGAAAAGGTGGTACTCTCCCATGGACACTTTCCGATCGGAGTCCCATATTTTCACAACCGTTAGCGCCACTAGATTGACGACATTGTAGGGGCCTTCCCGTTTTAGTGCTAGTTTGCCTGTGATACCCTTTATTGCCGAGCTTTTTGTGTGTGTTTTAAGTAGCACGTGATCCCCTATGGTGAGCCGTTTTGCTTGTTTACTGGTTGGGTTCTTATTGCGTCTTGCGTCCTGGGCCATTTTGAGGCCCAAACAAGTTGTGCCTGAATAGATAATTTATGCACGCTTCCGAGAATGCAAGGAGATTGTCATGAGGTGATTGGGGTATTCTGGCAAACGTTACCAGGAACGGGGAGTAGCCTTTCACTTGGCTGGTCAAGCAGTTAAGTGCCCAGCGGGTTGCTGGTAGATGGGTGTCCCAGGTCGCATGCCGATTGTTTACCGCAATAGCCAGCTTGGCCTTAAGGTCTCTATGCCTTCTCTCTATAGGGTTGGCCTGTGGATGGTAGTGCACGATTCAGTATAATCTAAGGCCCATGACTGCTGCCATCTGTTCTAGGACTGCCGGGGTAAATTGAGGTCCGTTGTCGCATCGTACCACGGATGGTGTCCCATATCTGAGGCAGATTTCATCGACATGGATGTGAACGATGGTTTATACCTTCGAGTCGCCGATCGGGAACAGTTCTACGAAGGAGGACGTGGTGTCCAAGACTGACAGTATGATATTGTGGTCCTGTGGCGTGGTGGGCATGGGACCTACAATGTCAATGTTGATTGTTTCAAATCGGGCTGGTAACTTCGGGGATGCGATTCCTGTTGTGTCGGCTCGCTGGCAGGCATGACAGTTGCCTATGAAGGTGCGAATGCCCTTTTTAGTTATCCTGGCCATGGTGGCAAAGATGCCAGGGTGCCCTACTTCCGGGGTATAAGGTTGTTCGTCTAACATGGTGGAAAGGTAACGATACAATACGGCATGTATCATAAGGTAGCCTCTGCCGGTGGCTGTATTGTACTCAATGCAATGCAAAGTTGTATCCTGCTTCAGCGCTTTGATGAATCGGGCGCACGTCGGGTCGTTTAGTTGCAATTCCCGGATCAATTCCCGCGACATGGGTTCGTGGTTCACTCTGATATGATTGATTAGCACGATTGGTTTGTCCGTGACCGATTGCCTTGATAGTAGGTCTGCCAGGCCGTTTAATCTGCCAGGAATGTAGTCAAGATTGAAATTGAATTGTTGCACCTCGATGATCCAATGTGCAAGTCGTCTTGTCGGCTGTTTGTTATGGATTATGGCTCTTAATGGGTTGTGGTCCATGTGTACCACGAACGACATTCCTACGAGGTACCCCTTGAATCGCTTGATAGCCCAGATTACTGCAAGGCATTCCCGTTCGGTTGCTGAGTAATTTTGTTGCATCGGGTTCATGGTCTTTGTTGCATATTCCACTGCACGCAATCCATCATCTGTTTCCTGTGCTAAACACACTCCAACCGCGCGATTGCTGGCGTCGGTGTACTGGTAAAAGCTTCTGGTAAAGTCTGGCTGGATCAGTACTGGGCCCTGCATTAGCTTTGTTTTAAGGGTGTTAAATGCGTTGGTGCAATCAGGTCCGAATAAAAATGGGACTTCCTTTTCAGAAGTGCATATAGTGAAGTTGCAATGTCCGCAAAGTTCGGGATTAACTTGCTAAACCATTTACAAGATGCAAGGAACGATTGAAGGTATTTAACATCTTTTGGTGGGTGGATTTTGAGAAAACGCCTAAACCTTGGAGTCGTTTGGGGCCACTCCTTCGGCCGGTAAAGGGTGTGACAAAATGTGCCAAATGGTGTGATTGTGGTTAGGTACTCCTGACTTTCCACTGCTACTGGAATTTGCCAGTAGCAGCTGGTCAAGTCCATTGAAAACATGTACTTCTTCCCCTTGGTATCAGCTACCAGTTAGTCTATCCATGGGAGGGGGTATGTGTCCGGGACTGTGACCTTATTGAGAGCCCGAAAGTCTGTTACCATTCGTATTTTATCCGAGTTTGGTTTCTTGACAAGCGGGGATATCGCTGCCCATTCTGAAATCATTAGCTTTGCGTCGCCATTGACTAGGAGCTTATCAACGATAAACTTCATCTGTGTCCGGCGTTTGGGGGAGTTGGCTGTCGGTTTAGAGACTTTTGGGGAGGTCCCCATAATGATTTCCAGCCGTTGGGGTTCAAAGAGTGCTATCTCCATGAGAGTTCTTAATATGTCCACGTTCTCTCACAAGATACGGTTAACCTTCGCTCTTTGTTCTGATGTTAGGTTTTGCCTTTCGTCCAACTGTAGGTCGACTGAAGGCATGGTTATTTGTTGTGTTACGATCGGCTGGGATTCGATTCTTTAGCTGCTGATTTTTAAGAATGACCAGTACTTGGCTCAAGGGTTCAATGTGATGCCAGCTGCAACCATAAGATCTTTTACTATGATTAGGGTATTTAAGTCGAACTCTGGGATCAGGACGATGGTTAAGGAGAATGTCCGATCCCTAAGTTCGATGCACACACAGGCCTGAAACATTTTGGCTTGGTTGGCTCGTTGGTTGGCGAGAATGATTTCACTTTGGATAGGTTCCATGACAGCAACTCTACACAATAGAACTTGGAACAGGCAACGTCCCCCAGAGTGATGTTGGCCCCTGAGCTGAGGAGCTCTGTGGTCTTGATACTGCCTACAGTGCAGATAAACGTGATAAATACTGAAATCTTCGCCCTAACATGATTGTTTAGTATTACTCTGACATGTGATGTTTCAGGTCTCTGGTCAGGGTTAGCCATGTTCTTTGGGCAGGTCCAGCGGATGTGATCCATTGCCCTGCATTGTAAACATCCTTTTGTCGCGTTTGTCCTGGAGCTGTTCAGGGCAGAGCTTTGCAGGGCTTTTGCCTCTTGCTTGTTGGCGGCTTGATCTCTGAAAGCATTGTCACTCGGACGATAGCCGTCGTTCGGACGGCGGTCCTTTCGTCTGCTGCCGCGGTCTCTAATATGATTCCATAACGGTGATTTAGGCTGATTGGGCTGGTGGGCTGGTGATGCAAGCCCCAGTGGCCTGTTATGTGAGGGTTCTTTCTTGTCTAAGTAACAATCGTTCGAGTCGCCTCATGGTGTAAACTCTGTCTATGGATAGTCCTCTTTTCAAATCAACGTCTATTGCGTCTAAGATCGTATTTACTCATTCCTCCTCGCTGACTCGGGAGCTGAGGTTTAAGTAAAGGACGTCCATGTGTGTGAGGAAATCTGCTGTCGACTTGTTGAGACCTTGTGTTAAAGTATGATTTTTTCTCTAATTGCCGACTCTGCTTCGGGCCGATCAAATTCATGTTTCAGCTTCCTCATTACATCTAAGTATGACTGGAGTGATCAGACATGTTTCAACCACTAATCTATGACTTTATTCGAAGTTGCAGGATAGGGCAAAGAATGCATCTTCCTGTTGGACCTTATGGGTTACTCAGAGCTGTTCGAACTGAAAGGCCCAGCGGTCAAAGTCCCACTTTCCTGGTACAAAAGTTTTGATGATTTTAAGATATCTATTACTGAGGCGGGGTCTTTCAGCACCCAGTCCTCTTCATTTCTATTTGCACCTGTGTTGGTGCGGAACTTGCTAATGATCTATTGACTGTTATGTTCTCGATCTGATGAGTGGTTGATTCAGATCGGCATCTATCCCGGGCCCAATTGTTCAGCACGTCGCTGGCGTTTTCTATTTCAGCACCTTTGCCTGTCCCACTCGCTTACTCAGTCGGAAGGGGAACAGAGCGATGTGGCCAGCGCGTGCATCCGTCCAAGGTCGGACCTGGCATGGCGATTGCCGGTCGTTCTGGAGCATCTATTTCATAGCCAACATGCGCGACTGCAGCCTAAGGTTTTTCTCCCTCTGGGTTTTCAGTAGTACATTTAAGTTGTTTTGTGTGGCTTCCAGCCGGGCGATTGTTTTGGCAGTTCAGGCCTCGGTGGTTGCTGCTTGGTCCTGCATTGATTGAAAGAGCGAGTTGGTCTGGCATGTTAACGTTGCCAGACTAGGGTGTAGTTAGCTTAGTTGGCGACTTCCTCGGGGATGATAATCCTTCCATCGATTGTCGCCTCGATCGGGTGGAAGTATGAAGGTCTCCCCAGTGTGCCTGATAATGGGCTACTCCTAAACACTCCTTGCTTATTTTCTGAAGTGTGGGCTCAGATCGGTAGTTGGGTGCCAAATGTGAGGGGAGGCCTGGCAGGGACTCTACTCAAGGATGTCGGAAGGGCAGAGTTGCTGTCCACGCTTTTGGGGCGATGCTAATCGGTCGACGCTGACTGTCCTTAAGTCAGGCGAATAAAGGGATTGCGGATGGATCGACTATTGAGTGATTCGGGAGTCAGTTCTTTATTTGGTTAAAGGTACAATGCAATGTGATTGGTGTTTAGAAGATTTCCAAAGGCGAGCATGGTTTAAAATCAAACTGTGGTTTATAGGTGTCACCGTGACGTAAGAGGGCTACGTCATATTCCGTTGGGGTCGTGGGGTGGCAGACAACTTACTGCCCATAATACCCCCTAATACCCTGCCAAAAGTCGACAATTGGCACAGGCAAAAGATCGCGCATAATGTTTAGCTCTCCACTTGGGTTGGGAAGTGGACCGATTATGCGAGTTCTCAGGTAGGAGAACTCAACTGTTGATCTCGTATTTCCTTTTTGTTACAGGTTTGGTTCCTGCAGAGGTGGAGGTGCTGGTGCTTCTGAGGTGGCTCCAAGAAAGTGAAGTGAGGTTTTTAGGTAAGTTTGGTCCTTTTATATGGTGGGCGCGATGGTTTTTGGGACCTTTTGGTCTTGTTCTCTCGTCTGTCGCACGTCGATGGCGAGAGTCTCTTGGTTGGCTGTTAGGTATGAGGGAGGTGTCGACTTACAATAGGTCAAAATAAATTACTTATTGATTTGACTTCATACATGTAAGTAGTGCATCTTTTTTCACAGTGCAAGTAAAGCTGAGTTAAAATAAATTAAATTAAATCATTCTTAGCTAATGGCTGCAACAATTAACCATGGGTGCCTGCAGTTGCCAACTTACTTGCTGCTACTCGTGGAAATCTGTTCCCATGTGGCTGCTGGGGCAAATATCCTGTTCTTTTTGCCTTTTGGAAGCACAAGCCACGTTAACAGTGTGACACCGCTGATGGAAACTTTAAGCCAGCATGGGCACAATATCACATTCCTCACTTTTATCGCTCCTAAATCACCTTTCAAGAACGACATCAAATTGCTGCACATGAAAGAAATGGAGGACTTGTATGAGAGCAATCGTCCCAACTCCTTCGAAATGATGCAAGTGCAATTTCTGGATGAAATTGCTTTCACGTCCATGGTAGTTACCGACCTGTGTCAAAGTATGCTGACCACGGAGCAGTTTCGACATATCGTGCTTGACAAGAGCACCCATTATGACGTCATCATCATGGATAGCCTTCTGTCAGAGTGCGGTCTGAGCATCGTGCCGCTGCTCAACAATCCACCATTCATCTACTTTTGTACGACTACCATCTATGACTGGACGGCTATGGCACTGGACATTCCACTACCCTTCTCATATGTCCCATCTTTGTATCTGCCCCAGAACAGTCGCATGAGTTTTAACTCACGCCTAGCCAACACCTTCTACCATCTCAGTTTCCAAGCACTCCGCACCTTTTATGTCTTCCCCACAGCAAATGATGTGGTGCGTAGATATTGGCCAGGCCTTCCAAAGCTGGAAGACATTGAACAGAACGTGTCACTGGTGTTTACAAACAGCCACCAACAGTCCTTGGACATTGTTCGACCGACTGCTCCTTTTGTAATCGAAATTGGAGGCATTCACTGCAGACCAGCCAAAAAGCTTGAAAAGGTTACAGATTCATTTTATAATATCATTATAAGGTGCTTAGACAATTACTTAACTATATTCTTCAAACACATGACTTCCTGCAGGAATGGAAAAGAATAAAAATACAACCTATTTTCAAGAAGTGAAACCCTTTAGATACGAACAATTATTGGCCAATCTCTTTGGTATCAGTAGACTAATGGCAAAATTGTGTTTTTCTACAACAGTAGAAAAAGTAAAACATGAGCGGCTAAGAAAAAACGGGTACATGAGACCATATTTTCACCCTGAATTCAATAATTTAACAAAACACTATTAGACAAAAAAGCCATTTATTCATTTTGATTACTAGGGCTTCGATTCAGTCAACCACTTTCTTCTGTGGACCAAGCTTAAAATCCTATGGTCTGTGTATAACATGATTATCAGGGGAATTGAAATTAACCAATAGAATGAGAGAGCCATTTGTGCGATTAATCTTTATTGTCCTGGGCTCGTTCCCATGTGGCTGTTGCCGGCAGCCATTTTCATTTTCCTTGTGTAATTTCACATGACTAACCGTGCAGGGAACTTCCACGATGTGAATCCTTTTCATGAACAAGATGTATGCCATCAATTAGGTTTTCATTCAAGTTGAGGTATTCACAAGATTCTTCCAAAATGTTGAAATCTTTAATTCCTTCACTGCGGCTCGTTCAAACGTGGTTGCTGTTGGAGGCCATTTTAGAGGCTTCATATTCGTTGTGGGTGTGACTTTCTCTATGCTGGGGTAATCCAGAAAACTAACCAATAAGCTGAGCATTTCGTATTGGTTAAGGCTTTTGATACTCTTCTTATACACAGACCATATGTTACCTATTAGCTCCTTACTAATATCTCAACATTTTATGCTCAACTGACAGTGGAAATACATACCAAAGATGGAGTTTTCATCCCTACAAGAATATCTTTAGGAGTGCTGCAGGGTTACCCCTAAGTCCCTTCTTATTCATTATATATATGACATATTAACAGTTGTATTGCACCAAGATTCCTTAAAATTATTAATGATGATCACATAATACTGTTAGCATCCACACGTAGAGATCAGAAGGCCTCCATTGCCAAACTCACTAAATATTTTTATCTTAACCAATTAAAACTTAACCTCAATAAATCAAAGATTCTTATTTTCTCAAGATTCACTAGAACGTCAAAGAAAAACACTTTACTGGAAGGATGAGGAAATAGAAGTCATCCGACATTGGTGTTATCTAGTTATTTCTTTTTAATCGAATAAAAGTTTTAGGAAACTCCTTGCACAAAAATTTCACTAAAAATTTCTCCATTTACAAACTACATTAGTTTTGCCCCTTTTCTCTTTGCTCTACTCTACTTTGCTTAGTTTTCCATATTTAGTTGTGTACAACTATAGTATTATCTGTCAATATTAGAGCGCTGTAACAGTATTTAAAGATTTTTTAAAATTTAATTGCAACTTTTCCAAATTCCAAAAAATAATACAGACATTAGTGGACAACCAGGTTTATGCATGACAAATTAATTTAGAAATTAACTATTTTAAGTAAAAATGTGTGCAAAATTTTTAATTACTTATTATTATATGGATTGAGGTAATTCGCTGCATATTGAACAGCAGCGATGTAATGAAATATTTTGCAACAGCAATAAGTTAAAACAGATTTTTATAGGCAAAAACAAAACACAAGCATAAGGTTAAAATAAAAAATGTTGGCGCAGCAAATAATTATGAATTATATGATAGATTTATCTTTGTATTTAATGATGTTATTATTTTTATATATTTGGTTTCAATGTTTACAGTCAGATTATCTTTTATAACAATTACAGGAGCTAGAAGACTTCTTTGGCCAATCTGGAAGCGAAGGTTTCATTTACTTTTCAATGGGTACCAACATACAAGGCAGTGACATGCCACCGGACAAAATTAAAAGCTTTCTTGATGCGTTTAAACGTTTGAACCAAACCGTTTTGTGGAAGTTTGAGAGTAATTTATCAGACTTGCCTGCAAACGTCAGAGTTACAAAATGGGCGCCACAGCAAGACATTCTAGGTATTGTATACAGTCTAATTTTACATGCTATATTATAGGTCAATGTCAAAGCATTATCACACTTGAATACATCGTTTATATAATTAGACTTTATAATTGGAAGATGAGACTAGAGGCTGCATCAATAACGCAATTCTTAACATCTGGATTACTTTATGCAATAGAAATAAAACAATTATATAGTGCATAAAGGCTAAATAATCAGTATTAAATACAATCGCTTTAATTGCAAACCAAATTACTACAGCTACACTATATTTTTTATATAATTTAGTTTAGAATCTCACAATTTTCGACACTTATTACAAATAATGCACATGTCAAAGGGTGCCAAACCACAAGGATGTAAGTTCTCCCCCAAATAACGTTTTCTGCTTAATACGCTCCAGGGCTCATTCCTTATGTGCTATAAAGTGTAGGAGGCAATTGCTACACCCTAGGTTTTATGGAGTTCAAATTGCATTTGGCACCCATACAACGCTGTCACATTACATTTCCATTGGGAGACAGCCAGAGTTTCCTCTTAATAGTACCAGCCAAAAAGCATATCACCCGCGTCACTGACTGCCAATCTGCTAGCATTGGCTGTTCGACACGTCTCGCTAGAAATCCGACGGCTGCAGTAGAGTCCGGCCTTGTTAAGGTAGCGAGGTACAGCAACGATCCAATAGCTTGGCGATACTCATTATTGTTCGGCAATCGTGGACTGTTATCGGTGTCTGAGTACAGGAAACTTGCCTCCATTGGTGTTCTTGCTGGCTTTGGCTTTGACAATCCGTGTTTACAGAGTATTTGGGTGATCTTGCACTCCTGGCTAAACAGGATTCCCAAATAATGAACCACATCTCTAAGGTCCTTGATCCCGAAGTAATGGTGGAGATCTTCTCCTACAGCTTTGGTGACTTAAGCCATTGTCCCAGCTACCAGTAGGTCGTCGACGTACAGGAGAGCATACGCATATCCACCATTCTTCTCCTAACCAATAAACAGGTAAGCATCAGATGCACTCTGCTCTAAATTCATCTTTGCCACGACTTCTGTAGCTTTCTGGTTCCAGGCTTGGGACGAATGCTTTAATCCGTAGAAACTTTGTCCTCCTTCCTAGTCTGCTTAAACCCAGGTGCCTGTTTGATTAATTGAGGTAAGCACTCTTGACATCAAGGTGCCTCACGTGAGGCTTCTTGGTGGCAGCCACAGCTAAAAGCACTTGTACGGTGTTGTGCTGAACAACAGGCACATAAGTCTCATTATATTTGGTCCCAAACTTCTGGCTGAAACCATGGGCCACCAGTCTGGCTTTGTAGGCATAAACACTGTCATCAGCATTTAATTTTGTCTTGAAGACTCATTTGCAGGTGATGGCTTTTTGCTTCGGTGTTAAGTCAACAAGATCCCTAACTTGATTTTTTTGAGTGGAGCCATCTCTTCCTCCGCAGCTTTCTCCCACTTAAGACTCACACTTAGGTAAATGCTGGACTTCATCCCAACTTGTTGGGTCTTTTTCTGGTCCAGAAGTCAACGATCCAAACCGTTCAGGCGGTTGGCCACTATTCATCCACTCCGTGCGTCGGGTTGGTTTAACGTTAGCAGGTGACTGTTCTGGAGCTTCACCATTTGCCTTGCTCTTCGGTGGTCGTCCTCTAGGGCACCGAGCATTTGTGGCTGGAGGATCCGATGGTGCAGGCGTAACTGATGCTATGTCATCGTTGTTATCACTGCCCTCGACAGTCTCTTCGAAAAACTCTGCATTGTGGCCATCAGCGGTTGTCCCAGAAGGAGTTGGAGCAATTCCTGAAGCAGGTCGTTCGTCATCGTCTAGAGCAATGTGCCATTCCTCCTCTGGTTGTGCTCATACATCGGAAGATTGTCGTTTGGTGAAAGTATCTTCAATCACTCACACTGTATATCTGTAGCGTATGATGTTGGTCGTAGTGTCCTTTGACATTATCGCCAAATCCAACTAATACTCCTTGGGCTTCATCGTCAAGCTTTTGGCGTCGCTCCTTCGGGAATTAGCTGTAGGCACGGGATTCAAATACCTGCAATTGGCTCACTTCATGTCGAGTCCCGTGGAACAGTTCGTATGGAGTACGATTGACAGCAAAGCTAGGTAACCGGTTTTGTAAATAGTTAGCCCACATAACTGATTCCGCCCAAAAACGCTTGTCTAGTCTGGAATCCAATAGAAGATATCTGGTCATCTTGATGAGGGAATGGTTCTTGCGTTTGGCTGCTTTGTTCTGTTGTGGGGTGTAATGCACAGTGGATTAATGTTGTATGCCTTCTTCCTTCAAAAAACTGCATACCTCGTGGCCAATGTATTCTCTTCCATTGTCTATCTGGAGCGTCTCTATGTTGCAGCTGCATTTCGTCTTGACTGCATAAACATGCTCTCGGATGATTTCCTAACTTGATCCTTTCGTTGGATCACCACAATGACCATATACCTAGAATAGTCGTCTACTAGCGTCAGGATGTATTGATTACCTCATGCAGATGGTATCAGCATAGGACCACATTAGCCACTAAGGATGAGCTTCAGTGGCTTTGCTGTTTTCGAAGTACTGGTAGGAAATGATTTTGCCGACAATTTCCCACAGATGCAGCACTTGCACACGTCAGTCAGATCTTCGCTGCTGTCCAATTCTAGACCTGTCACAAGACCCTCTCGTAAAAGGCGTTCGATGGCTACTTGATCACGGTGGCCGAAATGACAATGCCACTTCTGCAAAGTGCAAACAGCTTTGGAGATTCGAGCAGCTTCCTCTTGTGGCAGCAGATGGTAGCGGAATAATCCTCCTTTGCAACGTGAATCTAGTCTGATGTCATTAGAACTTGCTGCTGGTTTCACGCTGATTGCAGTAATCCCATCCTCAAACTGAACCACCAATCCATTGTCGTCAGCTTTGGTGATGCTCATGAGGTTTTCAGCTAGTGAAGAGACGTGGAGGACATTTGACAGCCTTACTCGTCTCAACTCGCCATTCTTTAATCGACAATAGATGGTGCCCTATCCGACACCAATTACCGGAGCTTTACGGCCATCATCAATGTAGATTAATCTGGCCGTAGGCTGCGAATAGTCAAAAACGCCGGAGTCCGAACACCAAGCAATAGCCAATCCACAGCCGCCTTTTTCTAAACACGGAAGAACAGTTATTTGCTACAGTCATCGTCATCCCTGTTGCTCCATTGAACTTCACTGGAAAGCTTGGCTTGGTCACCATCCGCAGATTTAGCCTTTTTAGGGGAACGGCAATTGATCACAAAACAACCACGCTAGCCTCAGTTGTAGCAGGAGCGCGTCTCCTCAAGTGTCTCTGGTTGGTTACCACTAACCGGCTTCCGGTTGTCCCTCGTGTTCCTGCGGTCGCTCTTACTACCGGTATTTTGACTTGGTCCACTGCTTGACTTGGAGTAGAGAGCCGAATTCACTTCGCTATTGTTACTTGTTACCTTGCGATCATTCTGGCATTTCTACTCAGAGAGAACCTTCTGGATCATGTAGTTCAGTGTCAGAAGACTTTTGTCGCCGCTTTCCATTCCGGAAACGAAGGTTTTTTACAAATCTGGCATGCTGCCCAACAGCATTCAGACCAAAATTTTGGTCCCGGATATCGCCTCCAGCCTTATCGATCCGATAGATGAGGTCTTGAATCTTCTTGATGTGCCCAAGCACCGAGCCCGATGTCCACCTCGTGGGGACAAACTTGCGGTGTAGTGCGTACCTGGTACTAACAGTCGCTCGTCCGTACTTTTTATCCAGAGTGGTCCACATCTTTCTTGCTGGGGTACACTTGTCAAAAAGTTTGAGTCGTGAATCTTCCACTCTCAGCACAATAGTTGACATAGCTGCCTCATTTTACAGCTCTCAAGCTAGAGTTGCTGGTTCTGGCTTTGGATCTTTAACTGTCTTCTACTGTAGCTCTCTGATTATCAGGAACTTCATCTTTAGTCGCCAGTGGTTGTAGTTGGTGAAGTTCAGCAAACACAATCCCCATTTACTCACTCTTGAGCTTTTGCCTTTAGCCATGTTTCAAGATCAAAGTCTACAGTTTTGAAATACTTCTTTGTTGCACTATATTTGTGTGACAGACTGAACAACAGTCTCACACAGTTACAGGAACAAATTCAGTTGATTCAATGTTCAGTTCAGAGCTGTAGAGCAGCTTCCAGTACTCAGTCTTAATATATCATGCCACACCCAGTTGCACAGTGTCAGACGTCTGGACCATAACCTGTTGGAATTATCAGGCAGACTTTTTGTAGTTGTGGTTAATAAATAAAATGAAGATTTATTCAACTGCCCTCAAAACTAGGCAGCGATAATCAAGGCAGCAGAATAAATAACTCACGAAGGGGCTTGAAAACAAACATGGCATCATGTTGTTCTTTGTTCAAAAGAGATGAAGAAGAAAAAACACTAGTGCCATCTGGCATTAAACACTGAAAGGTACACTTACTCAGTGCGGCCTGAAAGGCACCTAACTAATAGCTCATCATACAAAGGACGTGCGGGGGCGCCACTCAACAAAGACATACTGGAATATGTTTTGTTATCGAGTGCCAAAGATCAGTTTGGTTATAAACTGTTTACTTTTCAACATGATAATGCTCCTGCCCATAAATGCAAACTTGTACAACAGTGGTTGCAAGAAACTAATGTCAAATGCATTGATTGGCCTGCTAACAGCCCAGA
>JAQIXS010003312.1:0-18551 GCA_034700785.1 Rossiulus vilnensis
GCTGTGATTTTCCTGGGTATACTTCTTATAAGCTCCAGCCATATGATGTCACGAATTAATTTTTCGGAGATTCAACGAATTAATATTTCTAAAATTCATATAATAAACTCATTAAAATAACTGTACGATATTGTCAATCAGAAGTTTTAAAAAATTTCAAAGTGAATTTTCAAAGGATTTAAATAATTGTTAAATTTCTGGCATTTACGATCAGTTAAACTGCATTTGAAGTATAGTAATATTTATTTTTATCGCTGTACGAATAATGTTTTGATTTTTATGTTATCCGAGTGTCTTTTGTACTAATATTAAGGTAAATTTAATTAAATGTATAATTTACAATAAATTTAACTTGTTTTAATCTTTACGCATTTTTTTAAAAATTGTTTTCGGTTATTTCTTTAATGTTATTTATGCATTTTGTTTTTTGTTTTTCATTTTAGCAACGTTTGCTGCATTCTGTGCTTCCGGAACACGTTGCCAACGAAATCAGAGGCCATTATGACAAAGTCGCTGACGCCCAATTCAAAAAGATTTATATGAAAAGACACGAAAATGTGAGGTAAGCAAAAATATTCTGATAATAAAACACATCATCTACTTTTTATTTTAATTTTTATGCGCCGATTGATGTTCGAGATGCACAAAGGGTATTTCTTCCCTCTGCTGATTTGAGAATAAATTTGTGGACACCCTACATATTACAATTTATTTACCAAAATTGAAAATACAGACATTTCTGAATATTTTTGTGTTTTAAAATAGTTTATCTAAGTACTTGCATTTAAAAAACCGGAGACAATGTGCAGTTTCATTTAGGATGGAATTAAAGAGCTTATAACAAAAACCTTTCAGTGTTTTTTTAAAAAAAATTTTTTTTGTAAAACAAATTAAGTTAAGTTAATTAAATTTTTAAACATCCAAAACCTAAATTGGATTTGAAATGTTTGAAACTTATAAATACTTGTTTGGATAAAATTATGTATTATTATTAGATTTTTAAATATATTTTTATTTCGTGCATTTTATTATTATTATTATTATTTTAAAAGAAGGATTTAAAAACTTATTTGTAAGGTACGTGTTTTAATTAAATAAATTGGTGCATTTAAAAGTAAATCAAGCTCTCGAAGTGTTTTAAATTTCATCTTTACTTTATTTCATTTCTATAGCAAATATTTTTATTTGGACTAGATTTTTTGGTCACATAGATTTTTTTTCTCCAAAATTTGCATAATTTCGTATGGTTTACTTAAGCTTATCAGAATGTTTTACAGGCACGAAAAATAAAATAAAAATGCTTTCTAAAATCTGCGAAGACAGCGTTTTTTTCCCTGTTTTTTTTTTTTTTTTGGTTGAATTTTATCTAAGCGCTGAATGCATTATTTAGTTGTGAAGGTAACAATGTAATAGACGTTGTGTCAGGTGGTTTTTTAATATTTAATGCTTGCACTTAACGATAGGAAAATAGACCTTAAGTCCATGAATAATTCACTCTTACGTTCGTGGATTTATAAGGATAGGAGAAAAAAAAACTTAAAAATGATGATTGCCAGGGTGAATATAATACACAATGTATTCATAAAACGTGTTTCGTCCTAAATGAAACTGTAAATTGTCCTGGAAAAAATGGCTTTTTCATCCGTTTTTTGATTAAGATGGCATTTGCAGAGAAACTATTACATACAAGATTTTAGCTTTCAAATAAACGCCAAATGAAAGACAAACGTTAAGTATGGAAACAATTATGATTTTTATGTTACATGCCCTTAGAGACAATGCGAAATTAAAACACTAGGTTTATGTTTTTCAGATTTATATGATATTTAACATCTGCGAGAAATAGAAACATTAGAGATAAAATAAATAGTTGATAAAGTTTTTGGTATGGTAGTGCTCGATAATGATAATATGGTTTAATTTTATTTTTGCATCGAATTAAAAACCAAAATGGTTTTCAAAATGAGCATTCATATTAAATGTGACATTTTTTTGTTTTTTTCTTTGAAAGCTATGTATAGATGCATGCATTTTCTTATTAAAAACTTTATTTTTTCAGACAAAATTTTCATTAATATTATATTTAATGATATTTTTATTTTATATTTTAATATATTTTTTTATATTTATTGGTTATTATATTTAATATTAATTTAATATTTAATGCTTGCATTAAATTTAATTTAATATTAAATATGTAAATGATATGCAATTATTTCTTATGATATATTATAAGAAATATATTTTTATAGCTATGTTTATTTTCATATTTTGTGGCAATAAAACAATAGTTTACAAATTTATACATTATTTGATATGGTAGCAAGTGTTTAAAATCAGTTAAATATAAAATATATTCTTTAAAAAAAACGATGTTAACAAACGATATAATGAAAAATTGGGTTGTTCTAAACACAAAAGAAGCCCTAATGGCACCCATTTATCTTTTTTCGAAATCCAATCGCTATAAGTGTTTAATTGAGCAAATCACTTGGGTGCAGAGGGGGTTATGTGAGGGTGAGGGGTTGGGAGGGTTTAATTCAGTCTTATCAATAAACCTTTTTCACGGGATTTAATCCCACGCTTGCATAAATATGATTATTAAATTTGGATGTTTTCGCATCATCAATAGGGCGTTAGGCCTAAATAAATTTGTGTGTGTGTGTGAATTTATCGATTTGTATTAAAGGCATTTTGGTCGCGTAGAAACTCGTAGCTTAGCAACACTGCTGCAACTGAGTATTTTAAAGCATCGCTTGCCTTTAATCTTAAAATGTTTTGAAAATAGACGAAATCACGTTTTATCCCCCTATGAAAGTCGCCTTTCTAATGCAGATTTCATTGTGTGCGATGTTAAACAAAGTATCGATGATATGTTAAACCAGTGTATTATTATTATTATTACCGAAAAACATCAAATCAGAAGAAAAGCCAAAAATATTTTTTTAAATAACAAAAAATACATAGGCATTCCTTCATTCTTGTTGTTTCCAAATCGAATCCAATTTTTTTGCCCCGAAAATGCTATTTATTTCGTTATGCATTTACATTTTGAAAACCTCACAATTTGGTTTTTAATTTTTGAGATATTTGTGATCCTCGATGAAACAAACGTTTTGCTATTTTTTTTTTAAATTTAATGCGTTATCATTTTTCTAAAGCAATAAGTTTAAATTTATTATTTATGATAAAATATAATTTATTCTTTTTATTTTTTTGAAATCGTCTAAATTTCTGTTATTTTTCTCATGAAGTTTATGGATTACCCAGAACATATCTTATCGAAATGAAACCTTTCTTATATATCAAATATATTAAAATAATAAATACGTGTATATCCTTATCAATTCAATTTTATCTTATAAATGTTCTCATCTTCGGTTTTTTTTCTCGTGTTAATTTAGCTACTGTGTATGTTATAATGTTCCCAGTATCTTGCATAAACATGTCCTTAAATTTTATATTTCGTCTGAGTTCGTATGTTTTCTCAAATCGAATTTGCAATTTTTCAAATCAGTTTTTAAATCCGAATACTTCGTGACATTTTCAGGAATTGATTAGTTTGTTTTTAAAATGTGCTGAAACACATTATCCTGAAAGCGAATCAGAGATCCAATTTCTTGTATGCCATTTATCTTCATCTTTAAAAAATCCTGTAAACATATTCTTTTCTTTCCTGCTTATCAACATAGTTAATCTTTCAAACTATTTAAGCAACCAAAACTTGGGAGCCAAAATGTCACCATGTGTCTGCGCAATTGTTTTTTTTTTTTTTTTTTTTGTAGAAAATCCCAAAGTCTTTTCATCCGTGGTTAGCTTTTCGAAATAGGAAACGCCAAGTTTTTTTTATATTCTCCTCGGATCATTTTTTTATTTCTGTACAGTATTTATTTATTTTTCTTGTAAGTCGAGTGGTCTGAGGCTCTTTTGTATCCTGGGTTTCCCCAGGGGAAGCCCTCGATAAGTAGCTTTCTGTATGGTTAATGGATTTTTGCCAAGTGCAGACTGCTTTTAGGCCTATTTTCGTGTAACACTTGAGGAAAAGGGGTGAGAATGCCAGAGAATCCAAATTTTGGACAATTGATAGATAAATGTGTGGAAGCATTCTATCTTCTTGTGTTTGGATAATCTTTGCTCTCACACGAAGGCAAATACAATTTTTCTTTTCCAAAATCCTTTAACCAAATAGCAAAATCAATGATAGAAATGATAATACAGTTTGTTTGTTTTATTTCGCAAAATGTTTTAACCAAAATCAATGATGGAAATGACTTTTTAAGTAATTTCAAGACCTTGAAACTGCTTGAGTTTTAACACAACTCGAAAACTGCTTGAAATTGGGATTGGTAACCTTGTAGTTTTATTTAGAATGAAGTTATTGTTATTAAGACACTTATTATGAAAGTTTTTGATTGAGTCTGTCTTTTAACAATGATATGAAACTTTTTTGACGCCAGTTTGTTGTATGAGCGGTTATTTAAGTGAATGCCTGTAGAAATGTTTTTTTCAAAAACATTGCTAGTGGATTCCAAAAAAAAATGGAGATGATGGATACATCTATAAGAAAACAGATTCCAAATTGATTATTTTGTTTTTGTATATGGGAAGATATGGGAAGGCCTTACTTTGCTCTCTTATCTTTCGGGAAACAGACTGGAATTTGCAGAATCAGTTTGTTTAGCTCGTTATCAGTGGATTTAATTACTTGGGCATTTTAATATCATTTGTAGTCTCGAATTAAAATGCGATGAAGAATTGGAGAAATCTTTTCTTAATTAAAAAAAATATGGATAATTATTTATTCTAATGTTTTCATAATCCATTTTTATTTATGGCGACGGCTGTCCGCCCCGTGAGTCTTAATTTGAAATTATGCTTTGCTCAATTTGGCCCTTTTGCTAAATAGGGAAAAAAATAACGATTGCGTAAAGGATATTTTTGGGATTTTCGCCAAAATTCCGCATTAGTTCTGCTCGGTTTCTTGGCGCATACTACGACATTTTTCGTTGGAATTTTTAGTGGTGCTTAACTCGAAATGAACTTGGTTTTAGCTCGTGTATATCCTAGGCTTAGGAATTCTCGTTTAGGTCTCAGTTTTTAGCACTTAAATCTTATTTAGACGTTAAAATGTCCGACAATTTCAAGAAGTAGATCAAGGCTGCCCCCATGGGCAGGCAATTACGAAACATGCAATACAAAGATGCATTGCACGTAGGCTGCACGCTGAAAACATGGGGCAGCAAATATGTTTTAAACATATTTTAATTACAGTCCCATTTTAGAGCTCTTTGTAGGAACAGGGACCAACATTAAAAACGACAAACTGAGATGCAATTCAGTTTATTACAAATATAAAAAAATGTATTTGTAACTTATTACACATATACATATATATATATATATGTATGTATGTATATTGGTAATGTATTTCAGCATGTGTTTATTAAAACACTTTATTAAAATATTCGTTATGGTGAATTTAAGGTAAGCAAGGTAGAAACTGCATTTTCTAATATTTTGTACTTTTTACAATAAATTTAAAAAAAACTTGCAACCTAATTATTTGTATAATATATTTACACGATAAATTGACCAGAATTATGATAGCCTAGGGTTTAGAATACTGGACTCTCATGTGGTTGGTTCTGATGCATGTTGAATATATTTGTTTTATAATATTTATGTATGAAACTAGGCCAATTTTGGTATATTTTTAATGTAGGAATAATATTTTCTAAAAAATTGTTCTCAATATCTGTATATATATATTTGTTTTCATATGGGCTGAATTTCTGTCCAAAAAAGACTCTAGTTCTCAGCTTTGTACTGCATAATAACAGAAGTACAGAGAAAACAAGACAGTGATTTACGACGTCAGATTCCTTGGGGACAGGTCATCAACGTTGTTTTTATTTCCCCTGACCTTTACAGTTCTGCAGTTGATTCTCAGTTTGATTTGAAACAAAAACACATGAAAAACCACTAAAGTTGACCGATGACCTTTTATTTCGTCCATCGATTGTTTCGTCCAGAGAGCTTTCGTGCTCATCTATTGTTTTTTTTTACAATATATTTTCAGCATCCTTTTCGCTGATATCGTGGGTTTCACAGCCATTTCTTCGACCTATTCAGCTAGCGACCTCGTCAGGATTCTCAACATACTATTCGCTAGATTTGACAAACTGGCTGAGGTAAGGAACAATTTATTATATTAATGAAATATTAATACACGTACACGTATTATACACGAATTTTAAATTGCTTTCGCATTGCAATCTTGGAGACGATCAATATCAATGTCCGTATTTTTAAGACAGTTTTATTATTGTATGCTGGTATGCACCGAGGATGTATTCATACTCCCCCTGAATATCACGTTTAGTCTTGTTTTTTTGGGAAGCCAAACAAAAATAATCAATGTATTTTCAGTAAGATGGGGTGGGACAGAAGATATAAATAATGTTGTAAAAATAGCGTCTGAATTATTTTTATCCCCAGTTCTCCAAACGCCGAATTTCTGAACTGCATCCGAAAACGGAACCTGAAAACTAGAGAAAATATTACAATAATGAAACCATAATTCTGTCGTTTTATTCCCGTTGTTATCAAACTTGCAGAGACTGCTATTTTATGTACATGTACCAATGGGGTGCCATTTTTATGCAATACAGACCTAGGAATTAATTTCGGGGACCCCATTGAATTAATTTTGATTTATTAAGTGAGCCTTTAAGTAAGCTGGAGCGAAAAATTAATAAAATCATAATCAATTTTATGTGGGCAAGATTTTTGACGCACCCAATATATATATATAAAAAAACATGTCTTTGAAACATGGATTTGAAAGTCATGGAATCAAGTTAAGTTCATCAACGTCCATCAAAATGACCAAAATTAGTATTCGGTTGAATAAGTGATCTTTTTTGCGTGTATTTGTTTTTTTGGACATTAATTAACTCATCGAAGTTTTTAATGGAAAATATTAAAAATTCCTAAAATTAGTAAATACGAAGGCTAAAAAAACAGTTCTGTCAGGACGAATATCCTTACCCCTTAATTATTTAAAGAATTCGATATTAAGAGGTGTCGTCATTAACGTTCATCAAAATGACCTTGGAACATTGGTTTTAATTTACGAGAAGATTTTCATAATTTTCTGTCCTGATTGGGCTGATTCCTAATCAGGCAAAACAATTATTTGTAATACACTTATTTGTAAAACATTGTAATAGGAGCAAATTTCAAGTCGTTGAAAAAAGTGGTTTGATTTTTCCATTACTTAATCCCGTACACGCCACGCCCCGCTCTAGGCACTTCCGGTGCACGCCCTCTATCGGAGTGGTTCTCGGTACGATCGCTTCCTGTCTGAGCAAATATTTGCGGCTGCCATTTTTATTTGCAGTCGCTCGGAGGCTTCCTTTCTTTCTTTAATTCAAACAGAAATCAACGTTGCCCCTCAGCTGATCAATCCTTTTTCATTCGTTGCCTTCAGAAATTAGTCGAGCAAACAATTTCAGCCACCATGTTGACTTTATCGATTCCACCCCCCCGTCCTTTTGGCACGGGTAGAGCTCTGGTGGCACCACCTGACCACGTGTTGATCCTCTTTGTCTTGTATCTTTTCGTCCGATTTGGGCCTCAGGGTGGTTTAATTCACGAAAACGACCTCGGAATTTTGTCCATCCAAATCAGGCTTAGATCAGATATTTTTTTACAATGTCCGAGTGATTCCTCTGGGAATCATCCCACTTGTTGCCGGAAAGCCATCTTATGAATTACTACTGTTGTGTTCAAGCCCCCATCATTCCTCCGGGAGTCATTACTGCTCCTCCTAATTATTAATGGGCCCTGGGAAGGCGACATATTTTTACAATTTTATGACCGATTGTAAATGGCACGATGCGTGACGTCACATTCGTTAAAAAGAGATTTTGACTTTTTTTATTCTAAAAAAAAGATGGCGTCATGTGTTCGTTGTATTGTAACGTTATAATTTGTCACGATTTGAATGTCCGTTTGTTATTTATTTATTATTATTTTTTATCATTTTATATTTTTTCTGTTTTTTTGGAAGAACGATATTGTCCCAAGAATGGCATTTTTTTTGGGCATTTTGGCATTTTTATTAACTTTTTTAAAATCACTAGATGACGTAATTCGTCTGCAAGTTTCGCACCCGGTGTTTATCTATGAAAACGGATTTGCTTGTCAATTATGTTGTCAAATTTGACGTAATTTTAGACGAAATTTTGTATAGATTTCTTAGGTTTATCAGAGACATTACGACGTCATAGTTTGCCCAAATGTTGACGTCATTTGTCTTTAATGTTTCCCCTATAGTTTCGTATCGTTATAGTTTGTAGTAATTAATGTCATTTTGTTCTAATCACCAGGGGAGAAATGAGACAAAATGATAAAAATTTATGAATGTACAATTTACATAAATAAATTTTGGAGTTTATTCGTATGAACAGAACATGTAATTGTTGTTAATGTAAATTTTTTGGATATACTTGGAAATACTAGATTCGTATTTAATAGAACTTGTTTTGTGTACTTTTATTTAAATACCTATACATATCTAAAAATATATCCTATATATAAAAGTTTATTTAAATTTCGAAGTTCATTTCTGAAACAAAGACGCCGTTTTGCTGACAGTTACTACGCGAATTTTCTTAAACCGATTTCAGCCTAAATTTGGTTGATGTTAAAAGATACAAAAAAAAAATGCCAACATTTAACTACATTTTTGTCGAAATAAGAGGGGAGAATTCGGTACTCTGGCGACGCAAATAGTTGGCACAATTTCATCGAATTTCTTAAAATAACTAGATTCCGTTAAGACACTTATCTACGAAGGTTAGTTTTATATAGAAACGTTGAATTCAGTTGAATCTGAAACGTGGAAAGATCGCCAAGATGTTATTTTTAAAACAATATGTATTTGTATTACATTTTATTTTATTTTAAAAAAGCTTACGCCTTCAAAAGTTATTTTATTGTGTTAAACCATTTACAGTCTCCGAATTTATCATTAGGATATTTTAAATGCTACCATTCTTTTAAAAAATTCGTATTAAATAAATGGGGTCATGATCTGCTTTACGTCGTTTCGTTATAAGTCGTAGGTTACAGAATAAATGGTTTCAAATTTTTCAAATAATCCAAAGTGCATTTTGGTGAGGGCCTTAAGGGAATATCCCATGGCGTGATCTGACATTGGCTGATATTTAGGTCCTCAAATATTGATCGCCCTCTTGCTTTTGTTTTAATTAATTCGCTATCCACTTCCGGTTGGTGGCTTTGCGATTATCAGTCGTCCAGTTTCGGCGATTTAATTAAGAACTGAGACGAAAAATTAAATTTAAAGGTATCGACCTGACGAAATGGGCTGGGGGTGAGCTCAAAAGGGTGTCGTTATTGAAGGAGGTACATGTATGAAGGGGTATTATGTATCAGAAATGCCAAAAGGTTTTGTACTATTCTATCTATTTTTAAGATACATTTTGTTTATCGTTTCATTTTCTAACAGGTGGAGTTTTAAATTGATAATGTTAGAAAGTTAAATATCGAAGTGGTAAATGTGAGTAATATGGTATTGTTTTAGTATTTTTTTATTTTTATTTTTTTTAAAAAATGACATATTGTATCCTTTTAGTCCTTTTTCATAAAAAAATGACGTAATATTGCATTTTTTTGGGATAAAAAATGACGTAATATCGTATCGTATTTTCCTTTCGTCATGATAAAATGACATAATATTGCAGTTTTTCATGAAAAAATAGGCATAACATTGTATGTTTTAGTCCTTTTTCATAAAAAAATGACGTAATATCGTATCGTTTGTCCTTTATTCCTGTCAAAATGACGTCATCTGTAGCAAAAAAAGGATGTGATATCTTATCTTTTTGCCCTTTTTTCATGAAAAAATTACATCTTCTTACTACAAAATAATGTAATCTGTATGATTTGTGCGACCTGGGTAGAGACATCATGACGTAATTTCCGATCCCATTTAGTATCCATAATGACGTCACTCTGTCCGAATAAGCTTACTAATGTTGCCATGTTGCGTTTGAAATGATTAACGATGGACACATCTAGTATCAGACTTCCGGCTTTTGAATGCATTTAGTCCATTTGTACTTTTATCGAGACATTCGTCAATGGCTATGAACTATGTGTCAATCAAAACCTGAACAGTATTGACATTGACGTCTGCATTGTTAAGACTTACTGGCGTATGAACCGGAAGGGCACACGATTAACCAAGGGCGTTTCCTCAAAAGCTGCCCGGGGAAAATCGATGCTCCTAGGACTTTTAGGACATAAATAATTTTGCTATCCGTTCAGTCAAATCCGACTTTCAGTGATTCTACATGTGTGTGCCATTTCTCGCCATGCTTTCCTGTACAATTTGTCTTTTGAGTTCTTTTAAACGTAACCCCATGTCTGTTTTGATGTTTATCAGTCCATGTGTTCTTGGACGATCTTATTTCTTTGCTCCACATACAATCCCAAGCATCAGTTCTTTTTGCATCAAGCCTTATCTCTAAAAAGGACTGGATGTCTGTACCGTTGTCAGGGTGCATGGGCACAGTTTTTAAGGTATCGCTAGGAAATGTTTGCGGTTGAATGGGTAACTTCATTACTCTGGTCTTAGGGGTACCCACTGTCCCCCTTAGCCGGGTCCCTAGTATACCGAAATGGGTGTTCACGACTCCCTGAAATGAGAAGACGTTAGATCGGGGTGCCAATAACCTCCATCAACCTCCATCTTTAATGCAAGGAGAATGGAGTGGAGATGATATTGTAAGCCTGGGAGGATTTATGGTGGTCATTCGTCTTGCGATGTGATGTTTCAGAATTTGATGTGCTCGTAAAATCCCCAGACGATTGATGGCTATCTAAACGGTCATCCGAGAACAATCGCTTTCAAAGGATTGGGGAGAAATAGGACCGGGAAATCAATTTTAAGCTCGCCAGCGAAAGTTCGTATCGAATGGCATCCGCAAGAATCACTGGGATCGTGAATAAAAATTTGGAAAAAAAAATTCATGCCTGTGTCGGGTTCGAACCCACGACAGGCGATTTCGTTACATTTACACTGCGCTTTAACATCAAGCTGAAATCTCGTGCCGGCGGCCATTTTGAATGACCCGATGTGTGGTGTACGCGCGAGTCAAGCACGAGCTCGCGTTCTTTCTCTGTTGCTGTGTTTGAGCTTATTGTTAAACGTTAAGAAATACTGATTTTCGCTAAGCTTATGGCCTGTCATAACATCTTATGAGGTGTATTTTGACGAAGAAATGGCTATTTCGTTGAAATAAAACCGTTGTTGGTTGGTAATTAAGCTTATGTCCTAAAATGTTTTTTTAAGAAATCATTCCATAAACTGGGGGCGGCCATCTTGAATGACCCAAATATGCGCGTGCGAGGCGTACGAGAATCCTCTCGTTCCATCTGGATGTCCGAAAAACCTGCATCCACTGAGCTTGACCATTGGTTAAGAACTTTCGGACATCTGCGTTTCGGACATGACTGGCCGAATCAGGTATTTAATCATTCGCGTATTTTAAAATTGTATTAAGTTGAAGAATCATTCGATAAACCATTCCATGGAGTGAAGCGGTCGAATGGAAGAAGTTAGGGGATTGATTTTTTTTTCTTCAAAAATATGTCTTTTAAACGAGCACATTTGGTAAGTTGATGCGACCGTCAATCCGTAATTATCCCGATTGAAAGCATAAAGCGCTCGAAATAACGAAAAGCGAAAATTAATCCGGCCTAATTTATGCGAGAGAATCTTATCTGGAATAAAGCCGACGTTCGATTGCCATGGCAACCGGAACTCGAATTAAACCTTTTTGCCTTTGCGCCGGGGCTTATGAGTAAAATGTTCACAATTTCAATGGTTTTTTATGTTTATTTATGTCGTCGCTGTTTTATAAACGTTAGCTAACGTTTAAGAAACGTAGCGCGCAAATTGACGACAAAAAAATTCGCGGAGATAAATTTGCGAGCTTCGACGAAAATGCATCGAAGCGGAATCTGACACGAAAATCAAAAGCAGATATCGAATTCAGTTGGAAAATATCTCCATTTAATTTTGAAAGACAGTCTATAACTACGCAATCACCATGATGAAGATGCTGCAAATTCAATAGCATCTCCTGGTGGATAGATCAGTATAACCATTACAGTGATCATATACTGATATAAGTAAAAATGTAGTGATATCACTAACCATACTGATATTAGTAGTACAAAAAACCACTATGATACTGATATCACTAAGCATACTGATATCAAAAACTAGTATAAATGTATACTGATATACAGTAAGTATGGAATCATACTGATATCACTAAGGTTATACTCGCATCAGTATAGAATCATACTGATATCAGTAGAGAACCGCATTCTGGTCTTTTCTCCAGGGTCAAGTTTATTTGGCTGAACTTAAATCGTATACTATAAGTGGTTTAGACAGGAATGCGCTAGTACTTTTTCATGCAATCATCTCCTTTAACCCTTATGAATTTTAATACCTAATTGCGCAGTACATATTTCTTGTTTAAAATTTAAAAATATATTTTCTTGTACAATGTATGCGTGTCTGAATGTAAAAAATTTACTTTTCCAAACATCAATAGCCACTATACTGTATAATAGCCACTACATAAGTAAAAAAACTGCAAGTCGCATTTTTTAAAATATACATGTACATGCATATCGAAATAACAATATAAAACCACGAAGAAGATTCTAGAAGAATGGCAGTTGTAATAGAAATAATGTGCATGAAAAATTATTTCACTTTTCAGTTAATGATTGTATACAGGCTAATAATAATAACTTTATTTATAAATTGAAAACGGTATAGAAGGACTACACAGTACAGTATATCTAACCAAGAAATCTTGTTCAAGACTATACGACTACATTTACATAATAAAATCAATAAATCTTGGTTAATACTTTCAGACTATACTTAATGTACATGATCTGCAGGCATATACATGAACATGTACATGTACATGTATATATATGGTGCATTTATTGATTGCAATGGCAATTGTAAAGAATGACGCTGCATAGGCAGTATTAACGCGATTAGAAACGCTATTTCAGTGCGAATAAACATATTCATTGAAATTTAAATCACCTTACAGATCGTTACGACCAAGTTGAATTAGGTTTCCCCATACCTGGAATTGTCGTTGAAATTATAAAGACATGGAATAGTGATTTATTATTGCAAAAGGGAAATTTTAAAAATTGGTCTGACATTTGCTTTCATTCCGTATTTTTAATGGCTTTGCTAGATTTAATGGCATGTTACATGTACATGGTTAATTTGCATAATTTGTTTAAAAACTGGAAAAGTCAGGACAGTTCAAAAAATTCTTTGTGATTCGAGCATTACTAATAACATCAAATGTGCACGAAAGGTAAGAAAGGTGTAAGAATTTGTTTTAGCGAAATTATAATTGCAATTTTAAATAAATAAAAAACAAGGAATGTTTAGCTTTCAAAAAAAATACATGTAGCTAGTTTATATAAAAATCAAATTGTCTGATGGCATATCCATAATCCAAGTAGTCACTCAAATTTACAATAAACTATCTACTAATATGTATAAATAAGCCATTTTTGGTATATACTATTTTATCTTTCACTTAATACATTAGTTGAAACGAGCATTCGTCTAAAAAAAATGTTTTAATAACACCTAAACAATTTTTGGGATATTTATTTCGTGCTTTGCTTACATTAGCGTTTGTTTCGTTGAAAATGTGATTATATGTGACTAGGTTTTGTAGCCTGTAAATTGTAACATACTGATATTAATGATTTTTTGTTTTCCATAAATGCAACGTCAAACGAGGTATATGAATTCATTGACGTAATGTTTTGTTGACCATCCTCATATCGTGTCAGACTGTGCTTGCCACAAAGGGCAAAAATATTTGTGAAAAAAACCAATTTTAAATGAAAAAAAGAGGAAGTATTTCTGGCATTCAAATTCCACGATTAAGATTGCGAATCACGATTTTTTTAAAGTGAAGGAGTTAGGCCTGCGGTGATAAAAATGCGCAGCTTGCAAGGACATGTTCGCTTTTATAGTGTTGCAATTTATGCGCTAAAAAGAAAGCACAAAAATAGTATCCTGTATGTGTAAAAAGCTAGTTGCCAGTAAAACCCAACCTGGTAAAGTTAGGTTTTATTTATGTTTATTTTTTGTTTTCTTGAAGAACACAATTGCGAAACATCGCCACATGCTGCTTAAAGTGCGAACTATTTTTCCAGTGTTTTTTATATCAAATAAACAATTAAAATACATATTTCCAGCTGGGATTCACAGGATATGGTTCCCACAGTACAACCCCCTACCACATAGCTTATCTTTGCTAACAGTAGAGTACTGAGTTGAATTAAACCTGGGAAAGCGGGGAAAGTCAGGGGATTTTTGATTCGGAAACCTGGAAAAGGCAGGAAAATTTTAAAAATCAAGTTAGGGGATCACATAACTTTGAACTATTTAGCTAATTATAAACCAGAATACATATTTTTATGATTTACGTTTTCGAAATATTTCACCTACGGTGGTCATTAAAGATAGTTTTAAGTTATATTTCAAAATCCATGATTTGCTGTATTTGTTTTTAGATATTTTTTGTTTTGGCGTTCCAAGCAAAATCGTGAGTTGTAATCTCGGTTTTGATTTTGTTTGCTTACATTGGACCAATGTATGCACATGTACTTGATATTCCTGAAAAAAATTTGTTAGATAAATGTAGGCTGGAATTTATAATTTGTGTTAATTTTTTTTCGAAAACTTCGGCTATGGCATTCCATTAATTAGTAGAAGCAAAAAGTTTTTTTTTAAACTTTTAATTTCCACCTCCGCACGGTTTGGTTTAATGAAAGGTCAGATAACCTGGAATGACCTATAACCACAAGTTGACCAAAGGGTTAATTGTTTTTTTTGCTGCACCATTTTACTACAGGGATTTTTAATCCAATGTATAGGCTAATGATGGAGATAAACTGTTGCAAGGAATTCTGGGAGAATTGCATTATATTTATTACAAATCTTAGGTTAACCCTGCCAATTAGTTGGGTTAACATTTCATCATGGTTAACCCATGGTTAATTACAAAATACAAACCTGCTGCCACACATTTCCGAATTTCCGGTTGAATGCCGTCTAAAAATAGGCCTCTGATGTGTCGCCGCCCTGGTGGCCACTTTGTGCAACTGCAAGACAGACTTATGAAGTCCCTTAATTTGACGCAATGTCACGGGTGACCACCGTCACCCCAGTCACGGTTGGCTCAAATCGATAAAGGGTGCTGGGCGCCATGGGCGAGCTAGAGGGCGCCACTTGTAAGAAGCGCCATAGCAACCGTTATGTCCAGTGGGTTAACTGCTTTTTTTTCGAAGGAATTTTACAATTTTTAGTGTATTAGTTTTCTCCAAATGTTTTATAATGTGCTTTATTGCGCTTCCAATCGAAGGGTCATTATTAATTGTTTTTTATTTTATTACACTGTATAGTTTTGTTTTCTCTATAAAATTATGCTTTATAGTACTGTGTATTGTACAATTTATGGCTATGCAGTATTACAAAATGTATTTACTGTATTCAATTCTAAACATTTCGGAGTAAATTCTGTAGATTGTTTGAAAGTCTACAATCGGTATGCATTATTTAATTTCAGTTTAATATATTATTGTAATTATGAACTTAAATTCAATATGTTGTGAAATTGCGAATTGAAATTCAATGTTATGAAATTTAGAATTGAAATTCGGTATGTTATGGAATTCAAAAAAGTGTACCATTTTCGGTTTTAATTTGGATTATGGGTTTATCATTTCTTAACATATTGATTTTAAGTTCATAATTACGTAACATATTTAACTTAAATTCGTTATTACGTCACATTTTAAATTTTAATTTTGAATGTCAAATTGTGAATTCTTTACTCAAATGTCAAATTTGGAATTTTAATGTAAAATCAAAATAAATCTTAAGTGAGTATGTTATAAAATTATCTCTTTTAAATGTAATCTACTATAAAATACCGCCCAATACTAATTACTCCATGCACATTATTTGGGTTTTAACTTTAATGATAACTAAAACGGTTTTATAACAACTTCTTGTATTATTATTAATTTAATAATCCTTGTTTTTCAATTTCGAGATGATGCTTTCTTAACTCGATGACAACAACCATAGTTGTTTTAAGTTTTTTTCGATTATTATTTTTGTTATTGGGTAAGCCTTATCGATCCCTCAATTTCAAGATGTGATCACCAATGCTGAAATCTAATTTCGAAAACCCATTAGCAGCGATGTTGTTCTGAGATGACCATTGGTCAGCACATTTTGCAGAATCAATTTGGAATCTCAGTGAATGTACGGCGAATAAGACGTGGCAGTTGGTGTCCAGTTCCATCAGGATTTTTACTTCATTATATGGGTTTTAGTGCGAGACGCTACTGCAATAACAATTATTTATAAACTCAATTTACAGGCATCACGCATTTATGTGCAAGGGTTTTTCTCTCTCTATCGAAGAGTTACGGCGCTTTTACGCCTGGCTCTACAATTTGGGATCCAACTAGGCCTAAGTGCCAGTCATTGTAGCAAAGATTGAGACTGGACTTTGTTTTTAAAATGAAACGCCTTTCAAATATATATATATATTGCATTTCATTTGAAAAATGGAGTGTTTGAATATATATACAAGTAATATAATGGATGAATGGGTAGTGGAAACAAACTATGATCAAGAAAAGTAATGATAATTAACAAAAATATAAATAAATTTCAGAAGTTTTTTCACTTTTGACTCACCCTACTTACAGCGAATTATTTGACTCGAATTATTTAAATCATCATTGTTTCGCGAATCATCTAAGATGCATTTTCAAAAATAATTTGAGGGTTTCATTATTGTATTTTTCAAGAACTAAATATGCATTTAATTTTATTTTTATCAAGAACTTAATACTTATATCCGAATGAATAAATGACAAAAAATAAATTGCAAAAGAATGGATTTCATAATTATTTTTATTAAGAACTTAATATGCGTATTGAAAGGAAAAAATAGCGAAAATAATTGACGAAGGAATGAATTTCATAATTATTTTTATCATGAACTTAATACGCATTTAGAAAGGAAGACAGTACTCGATTTATAATTGTTTTTCTCCTTTAATTGGTATGTTTAATGAATTATGATTTCGATTTGATGTTATAAAATAATGAGTTTTTTTTCCTTTAATAATTGTTTGAAATGTAAAGAAAAATTAATACAGTTAATACAGAGTGCGTACAGGTCATTGAACTCCTTGAAATGTCATAAAATCAACACGTGGCCATTGATATTTATGACTCTTTGAACTGCTTAAGAAGACATCAAACTTATTTTAACAAACATCCGAATGCCAGATGTACAATTCTACTTACCCTCTTAAAAATATAAAATAATGTTTATGTTATACTGACAACTTCAACAATCATCTAAGGGAAAGTTTTTGAGTTGATATTTTAAACTTACATCTTAACAGTTTATTTTATTTAATGTCCGTGTTTCATTTTACGACCTACGGTGTTTCATTATACGACCGAAATCAATGAAACAATATGTTTTTAACACACTTACGTGGAATGGCAAGGGTCTATGAGGCTTATGGAAGCTTTTAGGTCGCTAGAATCTCCAACGGTCATCCTCTTCTTTTCCACACCTGTTAATGGTGTACCCGTGGACATCCTGTTCCATAAGGGATGAGCAACTCAAACTTGATAGTTTTAACCAATGGTGTCATGCGATTCTTCTGACCAATGCAAACTTTTTGTGATAAGTATTTTTATTTTTTTTTAGTTTTGTTTTACTTCTTTGAAACTCTGTAATGGAATACTAGTTTGAAATTAAAAAAAAAATTAAATGTATACATTTTTAGCCAACAGCTTAAACAACTTATGTTAGTTTGTATGTAAAAACATGGATCGTTATACGGAATTCCGCTTTACAGCCATATTTCCAGGAACCTTTTTAAGGCCGTTTTTTTAAAAAATTTGATACGAATAGGATATGACCATATCCATATCCATTTGTGGCCACTTTTGGATTTAGTTGTGGATATATCCATGTATTAAAGATAAGCAGAGACGTTTGGGGCACATTTCACACGTGCTTCCAAATAAGGCGTTTAGAAGCGCCATCTGTGTTGGGTTCGTGACTCTCACCTGCTTTTTTGGCGTTCAATGAGCATCGCAAAGGGCCATTTTGTGATTTTTTTTTGGACAAAATCCAACGTTGAATTGGCGAAGCAAGGTAACCTCCCTGTCCTTCCCCCAAAATCACGATGAAGACGACTGCCAGCTGTTTTTCTCCTTATCTTAATCAGTTTTCTGTCTTCTCGTCTGTCTGCTTTTCACAAAAGACCAATATCGATTTTCTCCTCACTTTCAATGCATATTCGCCCAAACTCGATCCTTTTGTGTGGCGACTTAATTGCGAATT
>JAQIXS010003313.1:0-18550 GCA_034700785.1 Rossiulus vilnensis
AATTGAAATAAAATTGAAATACAACTTTTTGAAAATTTGGCAAAAAATTTGGCCAAAGCTTTTTCTTGGCTTATGACAATTTTGCGCAAAAAATCAATACGAATTTAAATAAAATTGAAATAAAACTTTTTGAACATTTCGCAAAAATTAGGCCAAAGCTTTTTCTTGGCCGATGACAATTTTGCGCAAAAAATCAATACGAATTGAAATAAAATTGAAATACAACTTTTTGAAAATTTGGCCAAAGCTTTTTCTTGGCTTATGACAATTTTGCGCAAAAAATCAATACGAATTGAAATAAAATTGAAATGAAACAATTTTTTGAAAATTTCGAAAAAATTAGGCCAAAGCTTTTTCTTGGCCGGTGACAATTTTGCGCAAAAAATCAATACGAATTCAAATAAAACGTATTTTTCGACTTTTCTGACCTAACCTAATCTAGCTTAACCTGACCTAACCTAACCTAAACTAAACAAAACTAACGTAACCAAATTCCAAAAACCGCTTAAACGGGGCTCGTGTGCATGGCTACCCTGCATTGCGGGTTGCCGAACATGTTGTTTTTTTACCACGGGAACGCGTATGGCATTCGGATGTGTTTTCCGCGCAAGGGTATACTGCCTTTTACTACCATATCAACATAGAAGCCCCACAGAAGCCCCATTCGTCAGATATCCGAATCCCGTAAACCGAACTATAACTTGTATCTTTAAGTAAAATTATGCTTGCGAAATCCGATCAAAATTTTAATAATTTCGTACATTCCTTTTACCCCGAAAACGATTGTTTCGCTAAGCTAGCGAGCTCCATTTGTCAACACGTCCGGAAACCAATGTCATACTAAGGGTAAAACCATTATGGTAATGGGTAACAGGGGTACTTTTGAAATTGTGGCCAATGCAGCTTTTTTACCTCATGCTATACCCAAAATGATACCCACCATGCAAAAAAATTACTCTCACATTTTTGCTTCAAAAAGTATAAATAAAAATATCAATAGTTGGTACATTTTCTTTCCATTTCATTCAATAAACATTTTTGACACAGCCAGGGAAGTTTTTCCAAAACCCTGGAAAAGTCAGGGAAGTTAAGAACTTCATTTCAGTGGAGACAAATGTGTGTCGTCCACTAACTAGTACCTGAGTTGTTTTTATTTTTGAAATTTCCCGTTTATTTATATAAAAATTTAAACTTGAAATACCGTTTTTCTTCTGACTGGTTTCAAACACTAATCCCAAAATTCTACCATGCTACAATTCTACGTATAACACTAGAACCACCAGTTTCCAAAGGTCACATTACGTTTTTTCTGCAAATCTATTTATTTATTATTGTTATTATTTTTTTTTAATTTTAAAACACACATGGACGATCCTACACGGAAGAGCATAATATGAACAATTATAACAAGAATTTGAAGCAAAATTGTTGGAGTAATTTGTTAATTTTTTTGCATGATGGACATTCTTTGGCTCACAATTGTCAGCCTTAGGTACGTTTTATTTAGTTTGGAAGTTACATTACAGCAATACGCTCCAGACGCTTAATTAATTAATTACGCAACAAATAGCGAACATTATACTGCGTCTATAGGGCAGTAGAAGGAGATCGTTAAGGCCTTGTCAGAAAATGGCCGCATTTCTTACACATCTTCGTCCAAGGAGTCATCTTCGTTTCTTCAGTTTCTTCAACGCCATGATCCTCCTCCTCTTCGGCCCCATTGGCTCCATTCTCCTCGATGATCCCTGCTTCAGCTTTTTTGGTCATGGGCACTGCTCGTCCCTGCCCTTGCATGACAGTGACATCATCGTCCACGGATCTGGAACGCACCCTGGGGGCGTTTCCTCCTTCCGGTGAGGTCTGGTTGCTCCTGTCGGCCTCGATGGCCATCAGCTGAGATTGACCAGGGTCTGCGAATGCATCTTCGGTTTCGCCACCTGTGTCTTCTTGGGTGCTGGGCAGGTTGGAGCTCACGATGGTCTGCACCAGGTCCATTCTGGAGTCCAGGCTGTACTGTCTTCCGGCCATCAACATGCCCTTAACCCTGCAGCGGATTGCAGGACTACCCTTCACGTCCAGCTGCAGGTTGCGGAACTTCTTGTAGAACTCCCTGATGACGTCGCTGTTGTCGAAGATGGCCAAGTAACTGCCGTTGACCACCTTTGGGGACATTGGGCTGTTGGCCAGCAAGAGGCTGGTGCCGAACTCTGGATGCATCTTCTTGATGTCGCCCACGTTCGCCCTCACCTTCTCAGACGGGTTCTGGTGTACTTTGAGGATCTCTTCGGCCGTCTCCCTGATGATGGTCCAGTCCCTTGAGATGTCCGCTTCGGTGGTCTGTGGCGAGGTGACCGTGAAGCGGATGACGTAAGTGCCGTTCAGGGAGGCTGGGACGCAGTGCAATTTACCGCTTGAGTTCAGCTTCTTCAGCAGAATTTCGGTCAGCTGGTTTTCTCCCTGCATGCCGAAATGTGAGAGATGAATGTGGAAGAATGTGGGCAATGAAAAAATAATCTGATGAGTTTGCCCATAATTTGGGTGAAAACAGTAGATATGAGCCAGATGTGGACAAAAAAATTAACGTGCATCCAGAAACTAATTTATTGGGATTTTAATGAAAGGTTTGATGGATAAAATGTCTGGCCTCATAAACCGATTCTGTGACAATTACCAAATGCCAGAATTAATTCCAGAATGTCCAGAAAGTCATTAAATGATAATTCACTGAGCTATGAATTGGTGATTGAATAAAATATAAATTAAATGTAAAATTACCTTAAGCCTGAACACAACCATTCCAAGATGGCGTTCTGCCGGAACTTCAAACCAATCATCAGCCCGAACCAAACTTTCAAATTTGGCGGCAAGACGCACACCCTGAAGACAGAAATTATACGGATTGCGTTACAATGGAACAACGACGAAACATTTACGCCTATAACGAAATCGATATGGGTCATTATTTGATGACAAAAAATGGCAATGTATGTAACACATCTCCAAATCATCACATCAACAAGTGTTCTGGTCCATCACATCCTGATGGCTTTTTCTTGTAGATCCATGGCATTTTGGCAGCCCCCCGAAAATACCCTTCCAACACACAGTTGAATCGCGAATTAACTACATGTAATTGCATTTCTAGCTGACCTTTCTAACGTGCTCCTGCAATCCACGAATGCCAAAATTTCTGATTACAAACCAGAGCTTCAGAGAGCGAAATCGCTTGCTCAATGCTATTTGCCAATGCTGCAAGAAGATTTCATTTTAGCACAGTATCTCACAATGCACACAGTGAGAAATTACCCAGAAAGCATCTTACCATGTAATCAATAGCAAGACCTAAAACCAATCCAGAATAATATTTATTATAGTTGACTACATGTGAGGCTAGAGCGAATAGTCCAATCACAATGTGTAGTTTATTTACCTGAATTTTCATGCTGTAAGTATAACGGATCAACATTGAATGTGCGGTGCAGTGTTTCACTGTTCTTGATCCTGAAATTTTATTTCCAAATATCAAACGTATAAAATCATTTCTATTTAGTTCACATTGTAACAAATCCAAAAAGTCAATTGGGGATATGGACGGTTGGGGATATAGACATTAATAATAAAATTAAAATAAAATAAAATTAAGCTGTATTTGGTTTACTTATTTTTGGTTTTTTGCTAAAGCATGTTGTTGTAACCGACGAAATAAGTTGGTGTAAATTACTTTCAAATAACTCTCATTTACGATTTTGTCCATGTAACCCTTTCTTAATTTTTAATTGTTGAATGTTATAACATAAATACAAAGACAAGTTAATGTCGTCTAAGATTTATACACACTTATTACGAAGTATTTCTGAAATATCTAACTGCATTTAAATGCGTGATTTTGATGTACATAACACTAATACTAAGCAATAAAACTTAAGTATTTTAAGCTAAATTGTAATTTCTTCGCAAGTGGGCAACCCTTTTGGGCAAACCAAATTTTTTATTGAGTGATTTTGGCGTAAATAAAAATTAATTTAATTGATTGTCAAGTTCGCTAAAAGGACGAAAAACTGTAGGTCGCTATTGAGACAAGTTGGGTAGTTTTGAAAACTGCTATTTATTTTCTGCCAGGAAAAGAGACTGCAATTGCCAACCATTGCGGCATTTCTCGAGGAATGTGCCGAAGCAACAAACGCATTAAGGTGGTAATAATAAACGAGGTAAATGATGGAGTAAAAAAGAAGTACATTTGTGTATTCCTTAGGGGCAAAGGGAGAAAAATCGAAGTTGTCGATGTACATTTAGTACGTGTTGCTATGTTTAGACCCAAAAAATCCAGACAACTGCATGCTGTTTGCCAATAACTGTTTGTAACACGCTGCTTAGTCTATTTTTTACTTCCTCTCATCGTTTCTTGTTAATTGTACTCCACTCTCATGCACCAAATCCTTTATCGTTTCGTCGTCTGCGATATCACGCATTGGGGGCTGTGTCAAACGCTGTTTATAAGAGTGGTTTCTGAGCATTTTTCTCCCTTGCCAACTGATGGACCCTGATAGAGACAGATGAGTCCCTAAGGTAGCATTAGTGGTAACCTACGACCCGTGTGTCAAACGTGCATATCACACCAACAAACATACGGAAGATGTGGGATGAACGTCCCAATTGTTTGAGACGTTTTCCTTGTCTTTAGAAGATGATAAAGTGAATATTTATAATTTCGAAATTTCGAAATACGTTATGAGATAATTAAAGCAGTCGCAAATCCCAAACGTTTTGTGAGCTAGAAAAGTTAATCCAGGGTGGAAAATATGGAAAATATTACATGCTAAAATTATTTTCTTCAATGTGTGAATGTAGAGCTGAAAACAAGAAAGTGTAAATGAACTTTGTTTGAATGCTTTTGTTACTGTTAAAATATACCTGGAGATTGTTTTTCAGTTATGTAAACTGTTGAATTTTTAATCTTATCTGTTGTGAGGTCTTTAAATTATACATAACTTTAAATTTCCTTCATAAATATTCTCTAATTAGTACGCTGTAATAAAAATGTGATCTAACATGTAGATTTATATGTAATAGACACGTACATGTATGTCAAATTGCACGGGGCGCTAATTTGATATTTTGATGTACAAAAATTATATGTTGTTGTTTTTTCAAAAATAATTTTCATTCCAATTCGAAATGTCGAACACGTGTGTGAGAAAATCAAACATTGACAAAAATATTGTAGTTTTCAAAGATATGTCCGAAAAAACGAAAGTATACGTTGTGTATACAATTCTACACCATAATCATCACCATTTTTCATACTTAAAACGTAGCCTCCCTATGCTTTTAGAGGCAACTGCAATATATTCCCATTATTTAATATTTTTATATTTTTTCATTGAGTTTTATCAGCAAAAAATGACACTGATAAATATATCCTATATAAATGTAAGTAAGCAATAACGAAAATACATGCACATGCACATTTATATCGTAATGCTTTTAAAGGCATCTGCAATATATTTGCGTATAAACTACAATATATTATATGCCTAGATATAAAAGTATATGTCCGCGTAAAAATGTGCTAGGGTTGAATAGTCGTTGGTGAAACTTTATGAAAGACTATTTCGAAAGTTTATAAAAAAATTTGGTTCAAACGTATTGAAAACAGTTATTCGAAAAAAATTATTATTATTATCTGTATTTAGCGAATTTTTTGCAAAACACTCTGTAAAATTATAACATTACCAGATTTAAAGAAAACCTTAAATCATATTAAAATGAAAGGCCATGAAAACTGAAAAAAGTTAATGTTTTTTACAAGAATGATTCAAAAGATACAAATGATTCAAACACGCTACTGAGAAAATTCATGAGTTATTGTGGCGTGAATAAATCTCAAAAATATTGTGTATCGGCAATGGAGTTTATTTATCTATTAAAAGTTAAAATAATTACTTGACGATTAAATTGCAAAACGTAATTTAATAATAAACTTAATTTTAATAAGTCAACTTTGAAGGTACACGTATGATAATTTCGGTGTTATATTTGTATGTCTTTGTTAAATTTTTACAGCAAGAAGAAAATAATGACAATGTGAAAGCGTATTTTTACTGTCAGGATTTTTTTTTTCAGCACTGGCTCCATACTATAACATTTAAGCAATTATTATTTCAGCAAACTATTCGTATTTGGTGTATAGTTCGTGAAGTTATATATTTTTAATACATTTCATGATTCTATATGACCCCCAACGTTTTTTCATTGCATGTTAAAATCTCATTTCATTAGACACCAACTGGACCATAATTTCTGTCACTGTACAATATCAAATGCTAAACGCTGTGGCATAGCGTTTTGTGATATATTGTACATGTACATGTATATACCAACAAAGAAAAAAAGTGGAGGGATAAACAAACATTGTAAGGACAATAACTGGAGATAACTTACCACATGGCTGTGCAGTCAAAATGGACCATCATCCACTTAGATGGGTTGAATGCGATTGAATGTGCATATTCAATCCCAATAAGCCATTTCCTAAATTCAGGGCATATAAAGGCGGTACCAGCATAAGCCGCATCAACGTGCATCCATATTTCTTCCTGTTTACCTGCAAACAAACGGTGTGTACCTGATGACATGATTGCAAACAAACTCCATCTATTTCAAAAGTGCTCTCCACAATTTATTGACTTGGATAGGGTGGGCCAAGAAACGCAAAACGCAATTAATTAATGGAGTTTTAATCGATATTTATCACCATTTTAAACCTTTTTCGACACTCGTAGCTATGCAGGCATGGAAAATATTATTTTACACGAAAACAATTAACACGTTTATGAAAGCTAATTTGAAAACCTACAATAAATTCATTGTAAGACTTTTGACTCGGATAAAATGTCTGACACGATTTTACAAATGCTTTGCATAGGGAAATCAACGAATGTAAATTCTTAAGGGAAATAAATGTATCCGTATAATAACAATAACAAATAAACTTGAATTAGACGAAAGACAAAGTAATTTATTTCACTTACATATAGGTCCTAATTCTTTTAAATTATCAAATGAACAACAGCCAGTCGTTCCCAGGGTGGCGCATAACTGTTCAGACAAATAGACATCGCAATGAACACACTGAACAAAACAAGGTGAATACTAATTTACATAATGAAGCGGATATTTTTTCTCCTTATCACGTACGTAGAATGGAATGAGGCCTTTGTCTCTGTCCCTTCTAATGGCGTCAACTAACTTGTCTCTCCTTAGTCTCATCTTAGTATCGCTATCGATGTAACGCATTTTTACTAATCCCATAAGCCCTGCTTTTTCAACCGAAGAATGGGCCTGCAATGGTAAGCCATGTTTAATGCAATCATGCTGATTTGTTAGTATTATTGGAATTCTTTATAAATTTGTAAATCTAACCGTGACCATATCAAAACTAATTCGGTGACCCAATTAATACTCAATTCAAGGATGTTAATAATCCCCCCGTGCTAAAGAATGTCCTTTATTAAAAAACGTTTGCTACCATTTTTTATTTTACACTTTATAATTTCTAAAAATTGAATGTTTAAAAATTATAATTCTATAATTGTTTTTTAATTACTATTTTGAAAGTTGAATTATTTAAATTATAATATAGAAAATTGAATTTTAAAATAATAATTTCTAAAAATTACATCGGTTTAGCAAAATGGTTTCAATATTATTTAATGAGAAAGAGCGGAAGGGGGTAAAGCAAATAAATTCATTTTCAAAGTTACACTTTCAAGTAACACATATCGTACTTAGTTAACAGTTTGAGCACTCACAACTATGCGGATATGGATTAGCATCTAAAGTTCAGATTAATTATACATTTAAACGATGTTAGACAAGGTCGACTTCCACTATAATTATCCTTTGTTCAAGCGAATAAATCACTACGATATCCTGTATTGCATAACCTTTTTAGTATCGGTCAATTATTAAAATTAATTTTTTTACCTGGTTGGAACAATAAGCTACCAGTCTGCTATTAATTTCTGCATCTTCAAGGTCCGGATATTGTGAGCTGTACTTGCGAATTGCTTCAGTCCTAGCAGCTAACAGACACACAAACGTGGCCTCACTCGCAGTTGTCTGCATCCAATTAAAAAAATAGTTTTTCTCAAATTCGAATGTTGGTTTACATTTTTATAGCTCACTCAATGGCCGTACCTGAATGACCCCTCCACCTTTGCTGCCGGGTCTTGTGTGTAGGAAGTGTTCAGGCAAACCAATCATTTTTCCTAACCAGTCCATGACTATAGATTCCAGTTCTGTACAAGCTGGACTGGAAGCCTAGGGCAGTACACCAATATTTTAAAAATTATGACTACAATTAAAATATTTCCTAAATTTTGCTTTATTCGAACCTGACTGAAAAGATGAGGCCTGGCTTTCAATCTCACAACCCTATACGTACATAGAATTCAAGGATGGATTTTCATCCTATTACGAATAGGAAACCCTACCTAACTGATAATCCAATTTTCGAAGCATTTAATCAAAGTCAAAATTTCACGCCGAAAACCTTGAGCCAGAAATACATGTAGGTGGAATCTACTTGTAAATCATAACATAATTTAATAGAAAGCAACATAGATGCTTCATTGAGCCAATAAAATGCTCCAAATTAAATCATTTAGCCAGCACCTCCAAAAAATAGATACAAATCTATAAAAGGAAAAGTCTTGAGTTGATAACTGTCAAACGGTGAGATATTCCACACCTGTACATTGATATAATGATCTCAATCCATAAATAGCGAATTTTGACGCCTTTTACGTAAAAGTTGCGGATCTATTTTCAGCAAAAACATAAAATACTGAAGATGGTCGATTTTTCTTAAATATTAAATAAGAACAAAATAACGTAATAAGGCGTAACTGGTAGAAATGGATAACATCTATCGGATTTCCTATTGATTTGGTTTATTATGAAAAATAACAGTGTACGTAAAGCCTGTAGCCTGCTGTAGGCGTAACAAATATAGACTGTAATCATCAATATAACGATGATGATGAGCAATGAAACCAACTTACTTTCTAACTACTGAATTCGACCTCATTGTTTCATTAGGTTTCCCTTACTCGTTGATTAAATCCTTACCCAAGTAAATCCTAATGAGTTAATAGCATCTGCCAACATATCTCCCAGCAATGATGGAAACGAATTTAAAGCAGGAAAATAGGCGTGCATATAAGGACTCTGCCAATGGGTTACCTAAATTACATTGTCAGTCAGTTAATGCAATCGGCGAAATTCGCAAAACGGGCGTAAAAGTAAAATTACAAAAAGGAAGGCGCATTATCTGGATTTTTCTAGGCGCTTATGGTAATGAATGTCCAATTAGAAAAATACTTAATCGATATTATGTTTGCCTTAATTATAAATGCCGGTATAACCTTAATCCCGACCTGAAAAATACTCACTCATTTTTGTTTCAAATAAATATTATAATTGCTAAATTTATTTTTCCCAGGGTCGTCCCCCGTTTAATTAAAGGCAAATTATTAAAATAAAACCAAAGGTTGCTTATTGTTTTTTCAAGTTTATTTAAGTTTTTTTTTTAAATAAATAGGCCATTTTCAAACTATTAAAAATAAATCATATCCTAGTGGACAAACACTTCTACACGAGAAAATATAAATTTTGTAATTAGTAAATTTAGTAATAAGTATTTTAATAAAAAAATGTGGGTAATTTTTGCATGGTGGACATCCATTTGGGTCGGCCTTTAAAAATCAACTTGTTGAACAGTTTGTTATTATATTTATAGGAAAATGTATTTTTTGCGTGCAAGTATTATGCTAATCCTAAGACAGTTCCAGTCAAACAAATTTAAATTTTTTAGGTCAATTTTTTAAGAATTATTGCATGATGTATGATCATCATTCAATGATTCCATACATGATACGTTCCTTATTCGCTGAATTTTGATTCTCAAATTTCATTTTAGAAGGACATATTAAAGAAGCCATAGGATAATCTTAATAAACACATCTTTTATTATTTAAAAAAACATTTTTACTTGATTGTTGTTCACCTACCCCTGGCATGATAACCCTTTCGATATCATTAAAAATTACGTCCCATGATTCGCCTTCTCTTGGGGCAGAGTCAGATATCAGGTGGCGCATGTAGCCGCATTTCACATCAGGAAAAACTCGCCTTTGACGAATATTTTGCAAATAATCAGCGATGTAATCTACCATTTCCTTGCCTGATAAGTTAATAAACATTCATGATATATGCAGCACGAATTACAAAAATAAATCATGTAGAGGAATAACAGCAGTTTCTTAAATTTTTGCTTCATGTTCAAAGGTTTATTTAAACTCTTAGCTTAGCTTAGCTAATTTAATCATTTCATGCTTAATTGTGAATTTGCAGAGATACACAACAACAAAAAACTAGATCTTTACCTCTTCGTCGGTATTCGTCTGCATCCATCCTTTTTTTATAATGTTACTGCAGGTGTTTAGTCCAATGGGAGTTAATTTTTTAGCCTACTGACGATACGCAAATAATTTTCATTTAATGCATGACTATCGACAGCATGGTGAGATTTGAATTATCTTTTCGAAGCATGAGACCCACTTCAATTTGCTAAAGATAAATAACGACATGTAAAACGACAGTAAATGCCATTGATGCCAGCACTGCTGATGTGCATTTTAAAATGTATTGGCCCATGGAAAAGTGGCCTAAAACCACTCAATTTAGACGCTAAAATAAACTTCTACGTCGCAAGTATCGTTGGTAATTTAACACGCTTTAGCAATTAAACAATTAAAATTAATGCATATTTAGACGCAAGCAAAACGTAAGCAAAATCGAGCATTCATCATGAAGCTATAATCAGTTCTTATAATCGATTGGTATGTATACATTGCTGTACTTAAAGTAATCAAATTCTTGAGACTTTTTAATGGATGTCCTATGTATATCATCGGCGTGTACAATTAATTTTTGGCACAAATGTACAATACATTAACAACATAATAAAGGCGTATAAAATATTTAGAGCGTTATAATTTCATATGTAACGTTTGTTAATGACAGCAATGTATTTATTGTATATATATGTTTAGTAAGATATTTGTTTTAAAAAAACTGGCTACGAATCTATGAAATGTGATATGCACAGTAGTACTGCCATCAGCCACAATGATATTCTCAACGAATTTGCCATTTCTGTTTATGTGATAATAGGGTGTTATTTGTATACGAATAACTTTAGTTAAAAGAATTGATGGAAAATGTTAACTGATGGATAATAAATTAAATATTTTGTCTATATCATAACTGATTGCGTTACGATCAAAATGTTAACTAAAAATGCTACATGTGCTGTTTATCCCCTGGGTCATTCCCATTTCATGAATAAATAGGCAATGTAATTGGATTCGACTTCCCCACTATATAGGCTAGTCAGAAAAGCCTTTATCTTAGCGTTCTAAAATAGCAAATTTTTGTGCTCTGGTCATTATCTAACTTAATTGGGACCCCCACCAGCCTATATATCATCAGTTGCTAGGCTCTGTCTTTTTTTTGCATTCTTTTGGTGTAATAGCAGTGTCTATGCAATTTGTTTGTTCAGCTTAATTAACTTTTAACTTCCGTTAACAGCGGGTTATTTTAGCATGAGGCGTGGCTGAAGAACATGCAGATAAACGCGTCGTAATTTGGAGGAATTTAGACTGGTCAAATGGCGGTTTCGTATTTGGTATTTAGGTTTTTACCTGAGAGCTATCTCCATTTTTAAGGCGATTAAGATAATTATTTGGTAGTGGATTTGTAACCAATAAACATTAGTTTTCCCGTCAATTACAAAGTGAAATCATAACCTCGTTTGCGTCAATTTCCTTGTTTTTAAAAAATAAAACTTCGTAAGTTTCTACTTAAGTTCTCGTAAGAAATCTTAATCTCACGAAACCAGCCTTCACACGCGGGAAAAATTGAATAAATTAATTAATTACACAATAAATCTATCAAAAGTATTAATGAAATTATGATTTAATATATTTTACGAGCAATATTTACTCATTTTTTCTTGTTGCAATTTTGCCACTAATTAGCAATTGTTACTTTCTTTTTGCAAAAATATATTTGACCCTCTTTATTTGTTTTATCCAATATTATATAAAAACTCGAATATGAATTAGAACTAAAACCAAAGTTGATTCAATATAGGCCCATAAACTTTCTAGCGCTGTTTCTAGCTTGGTTGTTATTTTTCAATAAATGGACATGCATTTGCACTTAACACATACAACATGCTCTGTAATTAACGTTATTAATATTATTTTATCTTTGCTTACGGAATGCATATATCTCGGAAATAGTGCTATATACTGTTTCAAACACACCAACTTTCCCTTTTGATAATAAGAATATACTGCCTTGGAAAGAAGGCTATGAAAACAATTGATGCTTCTGTTATCTCACAGAAGTTGACTGTCAGGAAATCATTTGAAAAAAATACCAATGCATCTTTTTCAACATGAATTATACATGGTGATTTAAGAGAAAAATTCGAGAATGGGCATTTGCATGAATTTTAAAGATCATTCCGTAAACAATGGTAATTTTGTATTTCCGAGGAATTTAATAAATAACAATGAATAAGCATAAAAGTATAATAAACAAAATATCTGCATTTTTTAGAAAAGCAACACATCAACATTAACTACAACAAGCAAGCACGAAGAGGATTGGCACTCTTATGTATATAATTCAGTATTTTTTAAGGTTTCGTGATATTACTCAATTAATTGACACAATCTAAAAATGTTGGAAACACCTTTCATGATTAGACATATATGAGATTTATTCGTAATTTCTTGAAACATAAATTTAAAATGGAGTGACTCCTAATACATTTTTTTTAAATAAAAATAATACGAGTACAAAACAAATATTAAAAATAGAAGAAAAAACTATTCGATATACACATTCCTGTATTGTTTAATCATTGGGCGATTAAATTTCGGAATAACTTCAATGATTGCTTGCAGGTAACATTGAACGCAAAAAGAAATTCATTACTACTTTTCAGGGTAAATTCATTTCCTAAATTATTTTTAAATGAGTTTCCTCGAGCACCTTACCTCGATATGCTTTAATCCCAAGGCTTCGCGTGATATTCGACACGAAATGGCACTTCCTGGGCAAAATATTTGCCATGCAATGAATTGGGAAGCAAGTTTTCAGCTGAACACCTTAGAAGTGACTTAAACCCTGAAACCCGACCAGACAGCTTCTATGGCCTCCCTTCGACTAAAGGATAAAGTTTTGAATTTGGCAACCAGCACACTGGTTGTAGTAGTTGCACGATCCTCCAATAGGAGAATGGCTCTGGCAACAAGTCCCCACAAGCTATTAAATGGGGCCATCAATTCTCATTTCATCGATATTGAACGATAGCTTCATTTCGCCAGCAGAGGGCGAGAAGCAAAAAAGTATCGCTTGCTTAGTTATAATAGCAACGAGAATAGCTAGCGACAACAACACTAGTGATAACTGATTTGCTTTGTAATAAGTGAAGAATTCCACAAAACACTAGAAAATATATTTACCAAATATCTGTTAAATAGAAAAAACTATGACATCAAACGAACAATACCAATGGCCAGTTGGCATTTGCAAATTTTTTCAATACATCTACAATTTGTAAAGTTGAGTAACGTATGCGTACAGAAATAGCGTCTTTTAAGATTTACACAAAATCGATTTTATAATCAAGTCAATTTTTACCCCTGAATTTTAAGAAATTCTCTGGAATTATACGCCTGCATATTTCTATAAATAGAACGGATGGGAGAAGTTTGAAACAGTGAGAGCTTAGTGTTAATCCACTTTGGAAGCTGCCAAAAGAAATTCAGTGAATGACGTAATGGCCATCTACGTTCGAGCTAGTGCCTTTTTTTGGTCAATATCAGATTGATAGATCGCCATTAGATAAAATCATCCGTCCAGTTCATTTAATATGGCAGGGTTTCAACGTGACTTCCATATATAAGACGTCCGTTTGATTGACCGAATATATTTGAACATGGTTTGTTGGCTCAAATGTGGAACAACCACCGAGCAACTGATGAACCATTTTCTCGTCTATAAAAATCTTTTTGCGTTGAGATTTCAGGGACAGTTTGTAGCTGACCGGTGTGATTGCGATGGCCATCTGGCTCAAACCAATTCCTACGTTTTATGTCCAATGGATCAAACGTTCGGATTCGAATAAATCACAATATCCATCTTAATATCAGAAAACGTCATGTGACCGCCTCCATGGACCTTCTAAGGCAATGATGAATACGATCATTGTTAAATTGCATGAACTTTCAGTTCCACCAAACACACAAATATTAATCGTGATAGCTATATACGGTAGTGTTTAGAATAGAACGATTAAGCGATCATAAACACATAAAATAATTTATTTAGTATGCGGAAATTACAATGGGGAAGCAATTGAACCTGACATTTCTTTCTTATTTGGATTAATTTATCCACTTTGGTGTGGAAAAAGAAGGTAAAGAAAAAGTTCGAATGCACGAACGATAATTTTGCATAATAGTACCTTATTGAAGGATTTACAAGTCATCCTCTTCTCCGCCAATCCTGTAATGAGACAAGTATTTAATATACATGTAGGTATGGCCATAACATGCTGTTTTTGTTTATCTTATTCCGAGAATTTGACAATTTAGGGGCACTGCCCCATTTAGTGTACGTATGGATGGCCACCCTTCAGGGAACAATCAAATTTTCACACATTTTATTTAAAATTATATTATGCGAAATCTGAATGTACTTTTTTGTTCAAGGTAATGTTTTTCATGCCCTAATTAAGAAATCGTCGTAAAAAAATTTAAAGAAAAACTTTTGAGGGGTGTTTATGCTTCTCTCTAATCAGGTCAACGAACGTTTTATTATTTGTTTCCAATTACCATTTTGGTAATATTTACATTTGTCTTTAAAAGTGTAAACATCCCTTGTGTGGTGCTAAATTTTTTTAAATATAATTTGGTTCTGTATCATTGATGTGATGATATTATTATTATGAATTTTGAAATCTGAAGTGTAAATTTTCGTGGGGGAAAATTGCTAGGAAAATTTGTTTGGATAATTCTACTGTGACAATTATTTAAATTGTAAGATTAAAAAACAGAATGTAATATTAGTATTAATAATACCAGTAATAATGAGGACGTTACTGCATTTTTTACAAAGTCTACATAAGCGTTTCATACCATTTGTCTTACATGAAACAATTCCCTGTAAAGTAAACAATCCTAATTCGAAGTTAAAAACACACAAAACAAGTTTATAATTTGAAATAACGTATGATCAATTAAACTGATCCAAGAAAAAATTGATCTTGTTCAGTTAAAAGATGAAGCACCTGATGTTTTTATGTTTAGAGCTTCCTAGTAATAGCATCAATGCTTTATTAGTTCAAGTCGTTTGCAAATACATGTACGTGTAATTTGATTTTGCGTACATTTTCTGTTCTTTTTCAGCTTTAAAGATTTTACCTAAGTTTATATAGTGGTAATTATAAAGTTACCTTCCTTGAAGTATATTTTTTTCCGTAGTTTGGATAATGTAGTGAAAAACCATGAGCAAATAACAAAACCCTACCATTTAACTGAGTTAAGTGCGAGCATGGCATGCAATGTTTTATTTAAAAGAAAAAGAAAACTAAAGCGTATTGATATATTTTAATTTACAGGTACATGTAGATATAGTTGTAAAGCCGTATACATGTACATGTGCTAGTTTAAAATGTCCATAAATTAAGTTATAAATAAATTCAAGACAAAACATGAAGTAATGTAAGGTCCTTTTTTAAACTTCTTAATAGTAATATACGAACTAACAGATGTAAATTGAACAACGTCAAAGTTCATTATTTTTAAAAAGGAATGAGGTACATGTATATTCAAAGAATAAAAAGTTTGGAAGGAAACAAAAATTCAGCAGTGATATCCGTTAGGTCGTAATAATGAAAACATAATTTGTCGTTAACAACCGATTGCATGATACACACAGGATTTCCCTTTTATTACCAGTCTCCTAAAGTTTTTTTTTACATACATGTAGATCTTTGCATAAATTAGCTTGACAAAATAACCTAGTTTTCCACGAATTTGTTGCTGAAAATTCCTTAAATGCTTTCATTTTTAAAATCTGTAATTTCACAGTATTGTAATTCTAAAAATTGCGCAAATCTCTCTCAGATTTGCATAAATTATGAACTTTAGACAATTAATCAGTAAGTCATTCGTTTCCGTGAATCATGTCGTAATATCTCAGTAAGCATTGATTTTGTTCTTTTTTAAGTTGGCAAGTGCATGTATTAATTTTAATGTTTCTTTTCTAATAACGAATGTATATAATGATGTTTAACATCATGGGTAAGTAATTACCCAAGTAATTTCACAATAATTTACTTCAGATTTGGGTAATTTGCTAACTTTAGGAAATTAATAGCGGCAATTAATATAAAACTTCATTACTGTGAATTCTAAGAAAGCATTGCTGTTTATTGTTGTTTTCTGTTGGCAAATATTAATTTCAATTTTTCAATTTTAAAAAATGAATCTTCCTCGAACGTGATTTTTAAAACGATTCACGTGTACTAAAACAAGTACCAGTAGGCCTATATGTAATGATCTTATTAAAATGAATTAAATGCAAAATACAATTCCTCAAGGAGAAAAGATTAGTTTTCTGCAGTTTATTCAAAAATAACGCAAATAATTATATGAAAATACAGTCATAATTCAAAATGTATATGCGAAATTTTAAAATTAATTTAGCTGAATTGCGATTTTTCGAAAATATTTTTGAAAATGATTATAGATTTTTTTCTTTTCTGCGAAATGTGTTTTGGTTAAGTGTTAGCATTTTCTTCAATGATTTTTTTTCCTTTTCAAAATGTCCATGTTTGATTCTGAAAGATTTTCATAAAATTCGTGAATAAATCTTGCAAATAGGCCTATGCCAAACAGATTTGATGAATTGGAAAACAAAAACTGAATAAGATTTACAACATTGCTTCAGTTATTATTACTTAACAAAAGAACGTTATCGGAATTTTGCATTAAAAATTGACAATTTTTTTAAAAAAATTCACAAATCAGCTTTATCTAAAGATTTTCAAAATAAATCGAAAATCTCAAAACGAATTTGTTGAATTCGATAATATTCTTGCAAATATGCTAAACAGATTTTCTTCTTAAAATTATTGCAATTTTGGAAATTTATGTTTCTTTTTTTATTTACTAGTTTTATTATTATTATTATTTTGCGAAAAAAACTTATCGGCCAAGGAAAAGCTTAGGCCAATTTTTTTATCGCAATTTTGCGAAATTTATTTTTCGTATCATTTAATTATTCGTTTTATTTTTATTTTATTATTTTTTGCGAGTGCATAATCAACAATTAAACCAATAAAACTATCAACCACATACTGAAATATCAACAACGAGAACGCATGTGATACACAATTTAATAAGCGAATCTGCCAGTGTAATCCCGGGAAACGGCTTTGCTATTTTCAAATGATAATATATTCGAGGTAGGAAAATACTTCAAATTGTACGTTAATTTAGATTCAAACTAACAGTAGTTTATCTGATGATTGAAAATAGATAGTTGAGAAATTAAGTTTGAAGGGGAGTACTTTTGAGTTATGTCGCTGGAGAAAAGGCATATTAGTTTTTAGCGATTATGCTAGCGAAGTGCTGTTGTTTCGTTTTATTTTAGTGAGAAAGACCCATTTACATTTGTAAACACACCCAATCTATCATTTCTAAATAGTTTTTAGTCTGATGCTAAACGCTTCCACGATAAGATCACAAGAAAGCATTAGATCAGACTCGGATTTGACTGGGATGTCTTTAAGAAGTCAAGGCATATGAGTTGGGCATCCTTTTTACCCAGTTTTGTTTTTCTGCTTGTTTACTTCCCTAAAAAGTGGGTGGTCGGCATGAGTACGTTGCCACGGCAACGCCTGTCAATCATTGTGGAGTAGGTGGGGCGTATTCAGACTGGCTGCAGAGAAGTCAGAAAAGTGAAAAAGCTTACAGTTTGCAAATGTCGGTGGCAAGTTTTGCTGGGATTTTACTTCATGTATTCACGTCTTTGGCGAAATTTCTTTAGCTTCATCCAAGTCAAGACATCCGACTAGATCCGATTTTTTACAATTACTTTTTTTTTTCAAAATTACTTTTTCGCAAATAAAATAAAACAAAAGTAATAATATTAATAATAATAAGATGAACAATTGTTTTAAAATTCGGAAAACTTCTTTCGTGAATTGTGAACAATTATTTGAATGCTTTTAGGAGTCATTTATAATTACTCACGGATTTTCTGAACAATTTTCAAAATTAATCTACGGATTTTATTTAAGATTTCTCAAATAAAATGCCTATAAAATGCATAGACAGGTTTTACAAAGCTCATAAGCCCAGTCAATAAAGGAATCCTTAAAAATGATTCTAATTTTGAA
>JAQIXS010003314.1:0-18549 GCA_034700785.1 Rossiulus vilnensis
CCGGTAAAAAAACAAGAGCGTTCCGGTAAAAAAACAAGAGCGTTCCGGTAAAAAAAAATTTAGCACTACACCACTGCTCCTAATTTCCTAAAAATTCCAGGTTTTCACGGTCAATGGGAATCCAGTAGTTACACATATTTCAATAACTGGATATATATGATATAATTTAGAATTTTAGATAGGATACTGAATTGCACTGTTATCTTTCAATATTACTTGTAATAAAGCATCTGGGGTAATTTTAGCAACCGCAATTAAACAGCCATTTGATTACTTAGAAACATAATATTAACTTGTATGAAAATTTTTATCTAAATAGATACATTTAAGTAACGTTGCATAGCAGTATGATTCGGTTTGCCTGAGTTTTTAACGCTTATACGTTCGAAGCAATACTACCAAAGTTGCAAGCAACAATGATATGTCTAGATTGAAAGTAACCATTGAGTGTATTCGTGGACGAAACACTAACAATTGCCCTCCCCAGATAAGCTTGACGCTGCTATTCACTCGTTTCAGCTCGACTAATGTTCATAAACAGAAAATAATCGAATCGTAGAGCTCATACACGTCATACATGTGCATGTGTATGTGTATGTACCACGAATGTGATTACTGATCCTGATGCTCCACCTTTCCCAACGAGGACAGGTTTGATATAAATTTTTAATCTTTCTCGGTTCGTATAGTGGCAATCCCAACAGAGTACCACATCAACCGTGATTAATATTCCCAAACACCTAGGCAGAAAACGCAGAGGAGTCTTAAGATTGTGACTGACAACGTTGAGCTCGAATAATTTCATTTGCTAAAGACTGTTGTTGAGCCAGGCGGCGAACTGAGCAGTGTGCAACGTAATAACAATATTAGATCATAATCTGTCCGATTTAATCACTAATTTGGGGAAGAAAATTCTAATTACATTTGGAAAACAGGAAAATCGTCTTACGCGAGGAATGAATTCGCACGAAAAATGAGATTCACCAGTGAGTTCATAAGCCTCCAGTGGGTCCGCACCGCAGCGCAAAAATCAGCTTATTTTCGCTTAATTGGACTGTATTAAACAAGGAAATTCGGGAGATTGTGGGAGACAAAAACACGCGATAATGTCAGATAATGCATGAAATAATGCGCATTACTAAAGTAAGTTGATACCAACGAAATTGTGTAACGGCCTGCAAGCAAACTGGGCTATTGTCTTTTGAATTTATTTTCATATTGGAAGCAAAATTTATAGCAAGATATATGGTAATAGCGAATTCTCAGCTGCTAAATGCGTCAACAATAATGAATTTCAGAATTGGCTATTTGCGAATTGATGTGAAGCTTCCATATGCCATTGGTGTCAGTAATAAAGCAAACTAAAACAATTGCTCCCTAAAAGCATGTTCTTCGAAAGAGTCTCTATAGTGGCAGAGAACAAGAGCACTTTCTGACATGATTCCACTGTGGGTGATGAAATTGTATACCTTCAGGACTTCTTACAATTAATAAGTCGCAGGCTATTGATACATTATCAGAAAAAAGGAAGATAATGAAGAAAAGGACACCAACATAGACTAGGACAAAGTTAACGATGTGGGCCTGCTCGGTAAGCACGTTTAACAGATGCGGTTCAAGGAACACGACAACTTTAGTTTGTGAGTTTTTTTACAATATTGAATTAAATTCAACCCAGTAATCCAATGTCAGCAACTACATACGCAATGAAGTTGAATAGTATAAGAAAAGCCCTTACTGGACCGCCCTACATTTCGGAGGCACTTTTCTGAGATGCAAAATTTGCTTAAGGTCAGTTTAAATATTTATATTTTACGAAAAACGAAACATTTAAAAAAATGTCACAAAACTGGCTCAGAAATAAATGTAGGGTGGTCCAGCAAAGACTTTTCTTATACTTCTCAGTTTCAATGACCTATCTAAGAAACGGTATGAGTTAACTAAATTACGTAAAGTAATAATTTCTTTTCTACTTGATATAACGAAGTAGAATGGACGGTCCCTCAGCATTTATACCTTGAACGAGCACTTTCACGCCAGCATTCACTTTCGCTAACTTTCATGGAAGCAGCGATGCAAATTACATCTTGAAAAAAGAAATCTCCCAGAATCTTCACGCCAAATTGTAGCGTGCATCAAGGCTGTGTGCTTATCAGCATTATTAAAACTAAAACAGATTGAGAAACACGAAATAGTTGGAATAAGAAGCATCGAAGGTGCCTACCGCTGTGGTAGTATGCAATTAATTCGTACAGTAGAAGCACTATCCTAGGAAAACCAGATATTTGGCAAGCGTAATATATCGTACTATCTCTCTTCCCATTCTCAGCAGCTAAATTAGTTTTGTGCTAATCTATTTATCAAATTGTAAGAGTGAGATTCTGCCGGATGATTAATCGTTACGAAATCTAAACAAGCGGCCACGGCGCTCGCTCCAAGAGAAACCTTTTTTCTTGGGCACCATGAGCCACCCAGGCATGCTCAAGTCAAGAGGCGCCCAAGAACAGAGGTTGGAAGACACCAGCCATAATTACTCGGTGTTTTCATGGAACTGGCCAATGAATGCAGCCTAATCCAGATCGAAAGAAATTAAATTAGGATTGTCTATCACCGTCCACGCGCAGGCACATAATTGGCCAATCAGCGAGCGCAGAAAATGTTGCTAGGGGGCAGGGGTAAACTGATGGTTTGGTGAAACACCTTGTATCAAGTCGAGGGTACAGGCAAGGGCCTACAATAATATTGCCCTGCCCAACTAGAGTTGGTGAAAGCTCCCAGAATGCAAAACTCGAGGCTGGTCAATGATGTCATCAAAAGTTGACATTTTTTAAACTACCGGAAAAACTCACTACACCAATGCACAAACTTATAATAAAACCTAATTGATAAGCAATTAATGCCTCTACTAATTAATTAGCACATTTATCTAAAACAATGACATTAAAAAGACGATTTGGACTGTGTCCAAGCCTGGCTGGCCACTATACAACACCAAGCACAAAGGGGCATCCATAAAGGAAGTCCAAGGTAAGGTTTTACGAAAACCGGACACTGCCGGACGTAAGGAGGAAGGGGGGGAGGGGAATGGATCTGTTCCAGGAAATAGAACGTTCGGATAGTCAGCTGGAATTTCCGAATTTAATACATAAACAAAAGATTGGAAAGTGGGTACAATTGATTGAACACTGAAAATTAATAATAGTTTGGTTTACTGCTGGATGTCTTTAGGATAGGTTTAACTATCGATCCAATGCTTTAAATAAATGTGAAATATTATTATGCATTTTTGATTAATTCACAATAAACATTCAGATTTCAATTAATCATCACAGCTACCTGTCCGTTCCAGTCCCGCCCAAGTTTAAAAGTGGTCGTTTTCAAGTGACGTCAACTATAATTACTATTTTCTGACGCCCCACCCTTAAATCAACAGTCGTAATTTATGGATGAAAGTTGTAATGACTAGAATGACTTGACTAAGTCAAAAATAAAGACACTGTATAAAGAGTGCAAAATGTCAAGGATTAATCGTATATTCAAGCATCATATCCACTGCTATAAACTAGCACATAGTTGTCCCAGGATTCTCTAAATCAGAATTAACAAACTGTAAGGCAACCAATCCACTTGAGGCACCTACCCATTAAATTTTTGTTAGCATACTTTGTGAACGACTCTTAACTGCTATATTTGATCTGTCCATTCCAGTCTCACCTGAATTAATTAAAAATGATTCGAAAATCCAAACAATATAGGCAACTGTCTACTAGCGCAGCTAGAGATTTATAGATTCATTTCGACCCCCGAATTCTATCGCAATTTTTTGTTCCAAGACATAAAAGCCATATCTTCGAAGTCGTATCATTTGGCGATAGGGGCAGCAGCTGGCCGGCCACGTCCTAGTCCATAAAAACGCTTTTAATTCGGGACGATAATGCCAGGGAATGCGTAAAAACGAGCGCCATTTCCATTTTCATATGAATATCCAGGCGGAGTGGCCGCCCTCTGACCTCTGGCGACTGCCGAGCGTCCCGCCAACTTTTATCGGTCCTTCGTTTGTTATTCTTGGGTAGGCGGAAGATGTTAAAATGCTATCAATAGAGATAGCAGGGTGCGTAGTAGAGAACGCCTGGCTGCCTCCTACAAGGGCACCATACTACAGGAAGCGGGTGGGTGGTGGTTGGTGGTGTGGGAGGGCTTGGCGTGCCTTCAATGGCTAGGAAGTGAAGTCATTGAAAACGATGAAGTGTTGAGTTATAACAATTTTATGACCGATCGTATACTTCGCAGGTTCGGAATTTCGGGACTGCTCCAGGGGGTGTGCATGGCTGGTCCCATTGTTCGTAAGCTGGTGGGAAATTTGGACGGATCGAAATCTCGCTGCACGGAAGAAGGGATCTTGGAATTAACAATGGAAAGCGAAGGAGAAGGCGTTTGGAAAAAAATCCATTTTGCGCAAAAAAAAGATCAATTCTCGGAGAATTTATACCAGAGAAATGGTAAGCGCGCGTCATAAAGTTATCCGAAGAGGTAGTGCGGATGCAGCGCCGCAGGGTCATGGCGTTGAGAGGAAACGCCATAAATTCTTGAAGGCGCGGTTGGGAGAGGGCGCCATACATTTCACAACTAGGAATGGAGCGTCCAAACTTAAGACTACTCACTGTTAGAAAAAACGAGTAGGAATTGCCAGAGATCCATGATCATGCAAAAAATATTTGTTGACGTACTTACAATTTGATTGTGAATCTAATAAGCCATTCTTCAATTAACTTCCCAAAGTTCTAAAACTGCTTTAATGACTTTAGCATGCGAAGAAGTGATTACATGTACAAATTAAGTATATTACCAGTTTTAGTTTTGTGGTCGATTCAAGGATGTTCCAGAGTAATATTAGCCGGGTAGATCCTTGCCAATTTTCAATTTATCCATACAAAAAGGCTCAAAATGGTGCACGTAAATGTAATGTGGGGAAATACGAAGTTGTTGAAGAAAACGTCTAAAAAGGCACGGGATTTTCAATGAGAGATAGAATGTGTTGAATGAACTGAAATCAACGACTACTTGGTTATGAATTCTTGCTTTTTTTAGAGTCATTTTACAACAAATGCTTATTAGCATATCAATAAGCACGAATATTGCACTTCGAAGTCATCACCAACAGCATGAGATCACCGAAAAGAGTAACATTTTCCTACTAATGGAACAAGTTAAGTTTTTAGGATTTATGTTTAATTGAAAGTCGTTGCCCCCAAATGAGCAATTCGAAAACAAACTATAATTTTTTAAGATATGTGAGAAAGGCTGTAATGACAATTGCAACAATGTATTATCGTTCGCGACATAAGTGCCTCCATGCCGCACTCGCGTATGCAAAATGAGGCACGAGATCACCGAAATATGTGGGTCATCATTGCATGCTGTCTTTTTGGACCTGGTTCCCAAGAGATCCCAAAATGTCGACAAAACAAGCGACTTCCAAACTGCCGACTGATAGCTCCGATATCTCCGAATAAATATACAAGACTACTCGTCCCATTTCCTGTCCAATCAGGCTAATAATGTCTTCTTTTAAACCCTGCAATGCTGCCTAACGACTTGTAACTCATCTCTGTAATCCTTAATTTCAGCTCTTCGGCTCCCCAAATACCCTTTATCTCCAAACAGCCAACATCCTTCTACAACCAAATGACGGCCCCTGGAGGCCCATTTGGGACAGATGACAACCAGCTCAGCGGCTGTAAATAACGCTCATTGGAGAGCGAAATAACGAAGGGCTCTCGCAATACTCCTTAATATGAGAAAGGCAGAATCCGCACTTTTATCCAGAACAAAAATCGAAGTTTCTAAAAAATAGTGACCTGATTTTTGAACGACAGGATGGATGGTCGTCACCAAAAGGAAGGCTTTTCCAAAAGACAAAAAACTAAAATAAACTTGTAAAAATACAAAAAAGGACCCCTAACATTCCAGTTCACTTATTGAACTCCAAGCCTATTCGGACTCATACTACTGGTCTTATTTTTGCATGTCATTAGACGTTGGGACTCTTACAAAGGATATCCTTGAGCTACAAGAAATTAAATTTAGTAATGATGTTGTGCCCACAATAATGCGGTAAAACCTACCGAAAATATGGGGTTGATAGATTACACCTCCCCACCTCATGGTATAGCCTTCTGATAGTATAGGTACCCGGTACCGAATTGAATTGAATTACATCATTTACAGCTTACAAGTCACGTTGATGGATTACACTCCCTACACATGACATACATGTATCTTTGCTGACAACAGGGGACTGAGTTGAATTGAAGTTATCGGCCAATGGAATATTCAACTATGGTGGATAATGCAGCCACACGTACATGTGCCTTTAAACTGTCCTGTGTAAACCCTATAATGCTTACAGACAAGACCCCGACTTCAATCAACAATCTGAGGGGAAAGCCATGACTTCTGACGCGTGAAATCACGGTATTCTTTGTGATTACCCAGCATGCATCAGGGATATTAAGGCCAGGCCAACTCGCGATTCGCCTTATCTTCTCCATTTCAGCAAACTCGATAACGACATATGCAAAAAACGCGCGAGGGATTAGAGGCTAATGTTAAGATTTGAATAACAATAGCCAACAGGGCTTGAAACGCCAGGTCCCAGAGGAGGATCTTAATCCCCTGCTAACGAAGTCGAATTGCAGGGCTTTAGTCGAGGCCGAACAACAATCGAAAATCTGCCGTTGGATTTTTTTTCTTCGTTGGTTTAAATCCAAATAGACCCTCCCCCCACATTCACAGCAAAAAGAAAATTGTCAATAAGCGCCAAAAATAGGCTACCTTCAGCGTATTTTCATGCAAAACCTAAGTTCGGATGCATTCCCTCGAAAAGCATTTTTAAGCAAAAAGTCCGAACAATAAGGTGTGGTTTCGAGGCATTCCAAAGACAGCCAATTTTGTGAAATCACCCAAGTGACAAGGTATAGCAGGTCTGAGGCCTGTTGTAACCTTAGTAACCAAAAGACAGCGACTTCCGTTAATAATGGTGCCAACAAAATGGCAATTGTCGATAGAAGCGAAGAGACTCAGACATTGTCTCCAAAACAGAGACTGGATACCTATTATTTCTAGTCCGAACACTTCTTCAAAATGAGGAACGCTTGAAGATGGACGCTTCAGTGGGACGAGAGAGTTAACACTACAATGGAATACACCGAGAAAGAGACAGGAAATCTTTAAACAACTGTCATTTTGAAGAAAAAATAATAATCAGGGTTGAAGTATAATTTTTAAATTCGTGAAGTAATGATTAAAAGTAACCACTCATCGATCCAAAACATTTGAAGGAATGTGTGATCATTACATCCATCATGGCGATAACGCAGCTCCTATTTCTTGTAAGCCAGTGGACGTTGGAATACATTTCTAAATTCAATTTTGCAATGATGTTGGTCTGACCGTAGGCTAACGTACTGACAATTGTGGGCTTTACTGAACTAACATGCGAGCACAAAATGGAAACATTACATAAAGGATTGTTTAATTCACTCATTAGTCTCTTAAACAAATCCGATTAAAACTGCAGTAGTGGAATTATATCAATATACTGTAGCAGTCTAGCAGAGCTATATCAATGTACTATAACATAGCAGATACTGTAGCAGTCGGCAGAGCAATATCATGGCAGATCTACGTTTATATTTATGTACAGTAGCAAAGTTAAATCATAGCAGATACTGTAGAAGAGCTACTTGTATATATCAATGTACATTATACTGTTGTCAAGCTACATGTATATCATAGCTGTTATTGCTCAAGAGTTGGGGGTGAAACCCTTACGCAATTGCTTTTGTTACGAGAACTCCCTTCGTGGCCATCCAGGCAAGCGTGGTATCAAATTAAAGCTTTTGATCCGGGCTTACTGTATGTCAGCAATGCCCCTTTTTTGAATGGCTATTTTTTCATGGACACAACGAGGATACCAAAAAGGGTTTGAGACAGTGGCGCCATGGCACACAACCGGGGAAAACAAACGAGGCCATAAGTCATCAGACAGCGAGCCATTAGTCAACGAATTACTTGATTTCTGTGTATTCGTAATCGCGTTTCCTGTCCGTCCATATCGACAGCGCGGACGTCCTCGGGCAGCAGCCGCTTGATTGACGGTCATAAGCGAGCAGAAATATCCGAGAGATTAGCCGAGAACCTGAGCGGAGGAAGTTGGAAAGACAGATAAAACCGCAGAAGCATTTGCAGCTTAACTGGAAAAGAAAAGAAATAAGGAGGACGTAATGGAGAAAAACACGCTAGACGCTGCATTCGTGTTCAATAAGAACAAACGGAAACCAATACTTATTAGGCTGAAAGCAAGCCGTGACAAGTCCAAATGAAAGAGAATTAAGCTAAGAAAACCAATAATAAGCGGTGACTGCTGGCAGCACGGAAAGGTAGTCGAGTAAACCGAGGTGGAAAATATACACCCCGAGCTTCCATCTTCTGGAGTGCAGCAGAGCATTTCCGGCGCCCAATTAACGAAAACCAATAAGAGCTTTTCCTGTTTTAAACGAGGCAAATTGCAAGCGCCTCCAATCATGCAAAGCAGATTTCACGCTTGGAGAGACCTTCACCTACCTTCCTTGACCATGCGAATAAATATACTAAGTACATACAAAACACCAACACGTCAAGTGCATCAATTTATACAAACACTCGAGTTTTTTGCGTTAAGGCCGATTCAGGATACAAACCATGCAAAAAATTACATTTTTGCAATAAATACGGAGGAGTTATTGAGAGAAAACCCGCTTTCGGAGGTGTTTCTCAATTTAATTCAATAATAAGTAAACGAAACATTGTTAAATTATAAAAATTAACTTACGAGGCTAGCAATTATAATAAATATTTGAAGCAAAATTGTTTCTGGCATTTTTTCTGTTAATAGTTTTTAACGTTCGCTTGTGCATCAAGCCATTTCAGTGGCATGATGAGAATCCTATTGGGTCAGGCTTAAGTGCTTTTATACAGGATGAATTCAGTGTTACACCAGCATGAAAGATAGCATATTTATACAAGATAGGACTTAACAGCAAGTGACGTCACTTGGAGATGTTGAGTTAATCCGCCTTTATAGGCTATTATTTTATTCAAGCCATACTACTGCATTAATTAGGTTCCAAAAGGTGTAAGTATTCTTGGCTTCAAAACGGCTCACACATTTTAGTTTAAAGCACAAGTATTATTATTTTGAGATAAACTGGCATATTTACTTCTCTATTTATACTCGCATTACCTTTCGTCATTTTTTGCAAGTAAACTTATTTTACAAACAAAGTTATGTTTTATGTTAACACTGCAACTCTTTCTAATTATCTAGACCAGTATAGTTAGATAAATGGATGCTCAATTGTTTTATATAAAATTGCCTTTTTCTTTTAATTAATTCCACGTTTGTATAAACAAAGCTTTCCTTTAAATTACATTTTCTTAATACGCCTTTGTTAATTTTGCTTTTTCGTCGCTATTTAAATCCTTTAAAACACATTTTCAACAAATTTAGTGTTATGTTCGATATCATCCAGATCAACGCACATGTACATACATGTAAGGTAGAAGTTGGTCTAGAAAAATAGATAATTAATATAAATCATCTAAAAAGGAAATTACGGCAAGAACAACGTTTCCCCCCTCCCAAATTCCAAGATGGACGACAAAGCACACCCATATAGTTAGTTTAGTTGGGGCAAAAATGCTCACAACTAGATTTAGAAAGGCACGCCTTTAGCGCCTCAATAACTGCGTTAATTTTAGCACGCGATCAGTAATTCACATGGGCCAAAAGTGAGGCAAAATGTATTTAAGTGAAAACCTGACGTCTAGAGACGCTTATGGGGATAACAACACCTGCAAAAGTAAAGCGACGCTCTCGTGGGAAAGCCTCAGAGTGAAAACAGCTTTGAACTACAGAGTTGGATACAAGACGAGACAACCCAGTTATTGTCCTCCAATAATGGGAATGGCAAACTGGGCGATAATGGAGGACAACAAAAAGCAACTAGAGATGTGCAACACGGCAACTGACTAGACCGATTTTATTTAGTTTTAGATTTTTAATTAGAAGCAGCATGCCTTTCAAAATAAACTTCTCATAAAAACAACCTAAACAATTCATTTATTTAGGTAGCCCTGTCTTCCTCAGTGAACCACAAGCCCTTGCCAGATAAAAGTAAAAATTGAAAGTTATTCCATTGATGAGAACAGGACATTGATTTTATTTTCAATGCAGCCAAACTAATCGGATTTCTGTTGATATACTATCTTAAGTGATATTACAAATTATTAGAGACTGTGCCTAAAACAAGCAGAGAAAGTGAATTGCGAATACAAATACATGCATTGTAATGAGCTTAATGTATCCGCTTACACAAGATTGCAACATCACTAGTTAGCTTTTTTGAAATGCCCATTACAAAACCACAAACTTTAAGTTTCACTACTGGGAAACTGCTTCTTTCAAATTAAAACTTTAACAAAAAAAAGTATGCATGAATTGCCTTACTTAATGAGAACACTTATTCCTTTTGTACTTCACTAATTTTCGATTACATGATTTTTCTGGCAACTAAACAATGCTTCTTAGCTTAAATATTTTACTCACTTGTTTCCACTTTTATCCAAATAAAATACAGTTTGCATGATGCATTAATTGTAGATTTAAAGTTTAAGGAAGTTTGAGATTTCCGTTGAATGGGATGACAATGTACAATCAATGGAATAACGGCTAACTCAGTAAGAGAGGTTGCGCAATTTATAAGGGCCTGCTAAAAGCGTAGCACTCCAATGATATCTACGCTTACTGATAATCTAAAGTCAAGGAGATTCCCCGCCAAACACATAAACGAAGCAATAAAAGCGAAACGCCATAATTCGTCCTTAACTAACAATCAATTCGCCTTCGCCGCATTTCGTTGAGGATTATTTGGCCCTCTGCTAACATCCAACCAGTTGGCCGACGAGTGGCCCGGTGAAACCACTTCACATAAATCTGCCCAAAAAGCTCAATTTCTGCAAATGTTAAGTGGACCAAAAGTCGATTTGTTGACAAACAGTACTCCAGCTAATGCGAATCAGACAGATCTCCTCGACAATAAACTCATTTCTGTAAATGATATGCTGTGCCAATAAATAGAAAAAGATATCGAGTGTTTCATCGGTGTCGTACGCTAAGCAAACCGAAGATAACCTTTTTGAACAGCATTAAAGTACATGTATAAACATCAAATAAATGCATTTATAAGGCTGATTAGCAATGCATGCTGTTTTGTCCACGTCATCTACAATGACTCTTCACCCTTGTATGACTGCTAATGCGATATGGAAGACTGGTCATCAAGGCATTAATTTGAATTTTTTTTAAAGCAAAAACAACATTTACGCAATCGTTTAAATGAAACGTACGAGATCTGTATATCTTATTTTTATGATCACTGTTTCCACAAGCCAAACAGAATGAATTTACTTTTATACCGTGTATTGTTTGCTTTACATTTTATTTTCATTATTAATATCTGATTATTACTCAGTAGTTTTCAGCAAGTTTTAATGCTACCTTAAGAAAACGCGGAAATTCACGATTAGACATGCTGTTCAATCTTTAATAGGTATTGCGGGGCTATGTTGATAAATAAATAACCAGGCGATCAAATTCAACTGGCTCATATTTATTTTAGAAAATACGGAAAATGAACTAAATAATTAAAACTAAACAACTGGAGACGCTCGTGACATTTGCCAAAATTAAAGTTCTACAACTAACATTCGCTTTTTGTGTGTTAGCCTTAAGATTGCATTACTATTATTTACCATAGTGCTACAATTCACACTTATCAATAGAACAGTCGAGGAGTAGAAGCAAAATATACAGATCAAGTTTTAATACATTGGGCGTGGCAAATATGCTATACTGCTCAGCTACAACAAATAAACCCAAGAAAAGGCCGCCGTGAAACATACAGGAACCCAGCCACTCATTAATATGCCGAAAAGCTGCCACGTTTTCCTTATTGAGAGAACACCTAACACCACTTGTTACAACCTCAGCCCTGTTTTGCATACGCATTTCAAACAAAATTAGAAACCGGGATAAAACTTGGCAGTTCTAGTTTGTGCCTGCACTCCAACTAAGAGCTCACAAAAAATAATCAATACAGTAAAATATGTACATGAAAAGCGAGGCAAGAAATGAGCCTCTGGATCAAGGCACCATATGCTTCACAATCCATTTGCTTACGTGTAATACATGCCTGGCAAGTAAATAATCGTGGTGTAAGTTTCACGGAAAACATTTGCATACAGCGGCAGAAAAAAAGGCATTTCTTATCGACTCAGGCTCGTACGTGTGCCGGCTTAAATACGCCTACGAGCTCAACTTTTGCCAGCTCGTAGATAACGTTTCAAATTGAATACCATGGCATGCCAGGAGATACTACGGTGTGTTTTCAGGGAAATCCCCTATGCGGACCTGGATTCGTGCATCGCTGAACACTTGCCATGCATGGCACAGAAACTGGCATTACGATGCCATAAGGATCGGTAACTTGTACTAGAAGTTTTTTTATCCATTCCATCTTGTGGACTTAGGCATTTTAAGTTGATTCAAACTTGCACATTCTTTCTCCAGAGGCGAATTATTACATAATACGTAACTATGTCATTATGCAACTAGAAACTTTGTGGTTTGAATCTAGAAATGTATTACACACCCCTGCAACATGATATTTCATTACTGAGGTGGGAGTGAGAATTCCAAATAGCAAAATAACCACACACAATTTTCATTAAATTAAGGCTACAATAAGTTGTGGGATTCAAACAATAAGACCAATAATAAGGATCCTATTATGAGATCAAAGTTCATAAGCGAAATGCAATGACAATTTTGAAAGGTTAGAAGCTGTTCATTTGAGAATCCACGTTACTTTGTATTCAAGATAAAAAATCTGATAATGAACAACGACTTTGTGGATATTTCAACAATATTCACCAATTTTGGAAAAAAAAAGCATAGCCTCTAAACATGTTCTTTCATCCAAATTATGTCTTATTTTAAGTTTCCAAACTGTTTGCCACAAACCTAATGTAACGAAACCTATGTAGACGACCTAATATAGACGAAAATTCATGTGTTTTTAACACATGAATTTTCATCTCGTTTTTTAAGTAGCATATCATAACTAAACGAATGATTCTACTTTTAACTTTACAGTGGACGTCGCAAAGTGTGAGGTTAGACCTCTAATTGCTTATTGCTAAGTACAATTACACGATCCTAACTCATTATGCAATCTACGTGTACTTGTAATATGATGCCTTAACACAAGTCTTAAGTGTGGCTATTACGTCACCCATTACCCCTTCGGTTGACATTAATAATGCAATCGACTTTTGCACTGACCATGGACAGTATGACAGGAGCATTGAACTTCACTCAATAAGACAAGGGTAATTAAAGGAGGATCTCGATTTCAATTTCACGTTTTGTTTAATGAGGAAGCCACAACACATCCATGTACATGTATATCTAATGCTCCTGTCAGGCGAATTAGAACTGCTCAAAAACGAAGAATTGCAGCAAAATATTTGAAAAAACCATCAGATAATGTAAAGGCAGGCGAGCCATTCCTGAATAATTAACTGCATCTTTTATCTAGCATCGACTATAAAATAAGCCCAATTCAATAAGGTTTGCTTTGTCAGGGGGCAGACACGCTCCTAGAAGCGCTTTAAAAATTGAAACCTCAAACCTTTGTTTTGATAGGCAGCGAATATGGGAAAATGGAAAAAAAAGGTTTGGCAGAAAACAATGAAAAAGCGAGCGTATGAGCACGCAGCCTGGGCAATAAACGAAATTTAAGTGAAAGTGATGCCAGCAAAACATGACATGGCCATCAATAACTGGATAAGGCAAAATGCGGGCCTAAACCCGGGGCTTTCTTGCAATGAGCATCGGCGATCAATTCTGACATCGCTAAGCATAGAGGCAATTTAACTGCATTAAAAATATGAAGCTGGAGTGTAATCAAGAATGCTTAAATTGAAAATAAAACCCCACTGGCAGCAAAGCTAATGCGGCACGGGAGCGTGCATAAAGGGGCCTCGCCTGAAAACGCCGAAATCATTAGGAAACATGAGTCAATGGGCCATTACGGAAACTGATGGGCTGCTGATGATGATTTAATGAGTGCTAGCTCGCATTGCGAATCGGCCATTCGTTGTAATTCATATTGTATACATGCGAAACCTTACGTGTTTTCGGATTGGGCGAAAGGGTCCCAGGACCATCGTAACCCAGCCCTTACACGCCGAATTGCATACACAAACATTATAGTTCAACCGGAACACGTGATTTACTGTTTGCAGACAACCTATTTTGTGATCAAAAACAGGTTCACTACGAAGTTACAAATAGAAATTTAGCAGAAGTAAGGGACGTTTGTCTCTTTGACTTGCATGTTTTCGAAAACCGAATTGTTAAGGCTGAGCCAAAATAATATCTACCATACTGTTTTACTTCGTCTGTGTTACCTTGTGAAAATTGTATTTCTTCTAGTCTGTGTGTAAGGGTTCTTCAAAACCTTCACTGTCCTTTTTTTCTTTTTTAGAAATTAGCTATTGTTATTATTAATATTATTATACAAAAACCATACAAGTACATTGTACCAACCATTCATTGTTTCAAATACTTATTATAAATAATAAGTATACTTTCCCCCGAGTTACATTCCCCTTCGATTAGAAATTCACGATTGGTACCCGGGGAATGGACAGATGAATTTGTATAACCAACTGAGGATAATAAAATTAAAACTGTTTTAAAATTCACCGTGCACGTCACTTACCATGTGTGGTTACAGATGGCATTACACAAGAAATTCAAAATCCAAATTTTGAATTCGTACAACAAAATTGAACTTACCTACAAATAAAAAGAAAAAAAGAAAAAATGTAATTAAATATTATTAATCTCACCAAAAGTAGTCAAGGGAATCTAAAGTACACTATACGTATAACCGGATTTTATAAACTGCGAAATATTTATAAGATACTACAATTTCTAAAGTTGTTTATCAATGAATTTAAAGCATTACTGCTAGGATTGAGAGCAAATTTCCATTTCTGGTACTGAGATTTTTATTTCTAAACGTAAGAGTCAAATGCATGGAGCCTTAAATCTGAATTCAATTTATCGCTGCACCATTCTGACATTTCAATTAATTTTTTGGGAGGTAAAATAGACACGCTACAATACGCCCAAACGTATTTGTATATAATGATTGTAATACCACACAAGTTTCATCCGGAAGACCTACGAGTTACGAACACGTGACAATGACAAAATGAACGCAGTACATGTACATGCAACTGCTGATGCCCTAGAGGCAATAATATATGGAAATGTCATTAAAAACGGGAAAAAACGAATTTTTGCCAATCCAAGACGAAATAAAATTAATTTTTTTCTCCTGGCTTGGCGTTTACTTGTTGATATTTAATTGCATTGTTCCTGACAACGAATCGTTACGAATGCAAATGGGATCCAGAAATGACAAAAAAAGGTTGAGAAAGCGCCGCAGTTGCAGGCAGGCGGGAGTTGCCTGCATCCCCTCAAAAAATTGGATTATTATTAAATAGAAAGCAAGAGCGATTTGAGCTGGGGAAAAGCTCGGAAAACAAACAAACTCAGAGATGAAATTCACGTCCATCGTTTGCTTGACTTAATGTCTCATTAACGAAACAACATGTGCCTCGATGAACAATTCATTATTCATACACGCAGAAAAGATGACATTTGAAACGTGCGAGCGAAGATTGCATAAAAATCTACGAAAAAGAAGAAAAAAATGCTGGTTGAAAATTATGAGAATAAGTAACAAAAAAATGCTGGCGGAAGCCTGCAGCAGCCGCTTCTGAAGCAACGTTCAATCATGGGAAAGCCATGTAGTCGTATTCGAGTTAATTACATGTGTAGCCCAGGACCTGCCAAAACAATTACGCAAAACAAACACGCCATATTGCATTGCGCATGATTAGATCGTTTGCATAATCGAAATACTCAACTAACGCAATCAATTATGCTTGGATGACGATTTCAATCCGAAATCAGCAAAGCGAGGGCCTGCACCAGAAGCACGGTTACAGGAAATGGGGACATGGAAGGCTTGTGCTAAACTGCGATACAATTTGCGAAGATTCAAAGCGATTTTTAATCATCGGTTAACGATGCTTCTGTAATTTAGCGAAGAAAACGAACTGCGATTTGCAAATCGGTGATTTAGTGGAGAAAATGAACGCATTATTAGCTCTCAATTATCTTCTATGAAATTACAGACTCCTTGCAAAATACGCTGAATATGTTTATTTGCTACATATTCATTACTTGGTATGGTAATTACACAAATTTCAACACATATTTGGTAAATACACCCTTGAAAAGTATACATATGTACTGTCAAAACTAACTGGCGGATCTTACACGATTATTAGTCATAACATTACCTTATGCTAATGGCATTACTAAAGATCGTATAAGGTAAATTAAAATGGAATGTTTTCTAGTAATGACGAGAATTTAACATGATCGTGTACGGTTGACAGACATATAATGATGAAGTGATGATTGCTGGCATAATAAACCAAGCCTCAGTAATATTGCTTCCTCCATGTTCAATGCAAAAGCAGTAAAAACACGTTTATATCAGGATTTTTGAAGAAAAAAAATGATTCAAAAATTCGCACTTAAAACCATATTGAATTTCAAATCTTTTATCTTCATAATACTTGAAAATTGCACTAAGTGACTACAGTAATTGCAGCTCATTCCAAGGCTAGTCGAGTTCAGTCTCGAACGATTCTCCCCAAGCTGTTTTTGATTTAGGTAAAACACTTCTCCAAACCATCATAAAACGCAAAAAAAATCGAAGTCGGTGAAAAAGAGCTTTCCAAAGATGCCCGTTCAAGTTTTATGGTTGCGGTCATGGACGCCAGCTTGCAGCGCATAAGACGGTCATCATGAGTGGAATCTAAGGAAGGGTCCCCAACCCTCGGGTTCGAACCCAACTAGGACCCGTAACCATAGTAGCGCTAAGACATAACGGCGCTTTTTTCCCTCGCTGGTTAACCTCTGACGATGTACCTCCTGTAATCGTCATTAATTTGGCCTTTTCAACTCTTGATGTGGCTTTTATATTGAGGAAATCCAAACACATTTTAGAAATTGGTCCCCATTTCACTGCCTTTTACGTTTATTGACAATTTTACAGTCGTCCATGGCTTCGTGCTTCGATTGATGGGGGAAGATCAAAGTTTACCAGCGGCGAGATAAGAGCCAAAGATGGAAAAATTCGGACCGATTTTCAACGATTTCTGAAAACAGACGTGGCCAACTGCGCCAAACTCCTGTCATTTCGATGATTTGCAGAAAAGCACATTTTCAATCAACGGTCACTGAGAACCGTTTTCAACCCCTTTTGACACTGGTGCTATGCCAACTACGCTATCGGCTAATTTAATTAAAACGTGGACCAATTGGCGATTAGTCTGATGAACTATGAAAAGCAACATTGTTTTTATTTTTTTTTTGGAATCGATTTCTGAATATTCCATGTTCATTAAGTGCTCTGGAAGCGTGTTCGTCAGCAAACAATTAATTAGCACAGTGTTGTTCCAAAAGAGATTTCAATATTTGACCAACAGAGACTCGTATGTTCAATCATTCATTTGCATCAAAATATGCAAAACTGTGATGCCCAATTTTGAAACCCAGCTGTTTAATTGTGCATCGATTAGTAACTTCTCTATATCAACAATCAACTTTAGATCCACTAGAGTAAAACTGATTAGGAATAACTGCTTGTTTAAACTTTTTTTAAAATTTCCATTCACAGCTATCTCTTTCACGCAGCCGCCATCATGTCTAATCCGTGAATTACTCAAGATTACTTAAGATGCCCACCGATTAGTAACTACTCTAAAATACTTATTATAATTGCCAAATTTATTTTCCTTAAAGTAGTATTAATCGTCCACTAGGGTCTTAGTTATTTTTATAGCTTGAAAATATATCGTTTATTTATATAAAAATAAAACAATTTGAAAACCTCTGAAGACGGTTGCATAACGGCTTTCTATACATTTATGTAATTTGTTTTACAAATAAACAGAACATTTTCAAATAACGAAAAATAGTTCATACCCAGAAAATAAATGTAGTAATTATAATAACTTAAAGCAAAAATGTGTAAGAAATTAAAATATCAATTTTTTAAGACAAAAACAAGGTGATGATCGGAAGACAACACGTGTAACACACATGGATATTATTTACATTTTATGCAGTACTATATGCAATCATGGATTTCCCCAACTATGTTGGAACATTTTATATTTCCTGAAAAATATGCATTTATTGATATTGATTGTCAAGTACAGTCGAACCTCGATAACTCAAAGTCCCAGGGGACCCCCAAAAATATTTGACTTATCCGAAGTTACCTCCCATTC